>CM053565.1:56091640-56134554 GCA_028646485.1 Cryptoprocta ferox | reverse complement strand
AGGCTCCCACCAGTGCTGGAATGAGGGGAGCTGTTCAGAGTGAAAAGTCTGTGGGAGAATCAGGACTCTCCTGCAGCTTCCTCTTGGCCGGAGTCCCCACTGGCTCCTAAGCCTTGGTGGGGGCAGGGCCAGCTGAGGGGAGGTGGCTGTAGGAGGGGGGACCCCGGAGGACACACGTGCAGGATCGCCGGCCCTACCTGCCGTTGTTGGCCAGGCTGGCCTTTCCGGGCCAGCAGTGCTCTGCTCGGGCTGTGGGTCCCCTGGGGCCGTGCTGGCTGGCAGCCTCGGGGAGTGCCAGGCCAGGCCGGTGAGGGCGCGGGAGCGGGCGCGATGTGCTGAGTCAGCGTGACTCGCCAGGAACAGCCACGCTCCGGGGTGCACACTGGGGTTATTTTTAAAGCTCCCGGCTTCCTTCTAGGCTGGCCCCTCCTGCATCCCTCTCGTCTCTTCCAAAGCCCCTTTTCTGGTCTCTGCCTTTCTAACAGCTCCTCCGTCCCCCTTTCCCGTGTCAGACCCACTGGGTTCTCTAGGGACAAGGGGGACAGGGAACAGCCTAACCAAAGGGTGGCAGGTGGTCCTCGGGGCCAGGTATTGGGAATGGTCAGGTGAGAGGCGAGGCTGGGGAGCTGGGCCTCTCCCCCAGGCCCTCTATGGACTGGGGCGGGAAAGGGGGTGTTCTCCAGGGTCCTGACCTCTGCTCCCTGTCTCGCAGAGTGCCTGCGTGCTGTGCCCCCGGGTTATGACGACCCCCAATAAAGGAAACAAGGCCTTGAAGGTGAGCGACGACGGGGTGGACTCTTGAGGAGGGGGTGGCGCCGGGGCGAGCGGTCCCCGCTGGGCCTTGAGCTCCTGCTCTGTCCTGCCCCCAGGTGAAGCGGGAGCCAGGCGAGAATGGCACCAGCCTGACTGACGAGGAGCTGGTGACCATGTCGGTGCGGGAGCTGAACCAGCACCTGCGGGGCCTGTCCAAGGAGGAGATCATCCAGCTGAAGCAGCGCCGGCGCACGCTCAAGAACCGCGGCTACGCCGCCAGCTGCCGCGTGAAGCGGGTCACCCAGAAGGAGGAGCTGGAGAAGCAGAAGGCAGAGCTGCAGCAGGAGGTGGAGAAGCTGGCCTCGGAGAACGCCAGCATGAAGCTGGAGCTCGACGCGCTGCGCTCCAAGTACGAGGCCCTGCAGAACTTCGCCAGGACGGTGGCCCGCAGTCCCGTGGCGCCGGCCCGGGGCCCCCTCGCGGCCGGCTTGGGGCCCCTCGTCCCTGGCAAGGTGGCTGCCACCAGCGTCATCACGATAGTAAAGTCCAAGACGGACGCCCGATCGTAGGGACGCGCGCTTGCCCGGGCGGGTCTGCAAGGGGCCATTAGGCGCATGGCGAGTTTGGCAGCCCTATCCCACTTCTTTCTCCTCTCCTCTTCCTCTCCTGCCTCCTCCCTTCCCTGCAAAGCACAACCTGCACCCCGGGGGCGCCGGGCTGAGCCCCTTTGATCTCGTCGTCGTTGTCATCGTGTGTTTTGTACGTTGGGATTGGTCAGTTCGGCGGTGACGTGGGGTTGCCTCGGCCCCTTTGTACCAAGGCCCGTGCAGGCTTGGAGTCCAGAGTTGGCCCTGTGGCAACAGAGAAAGATCGATTGAGCTCTCTGGGGCTCGTGTGTCTGAGCAGGGAGGGCTCCCAGGCAGGAGGGGCTGCTGTCCGCTCTCGGGTGGCCCAGAGGCCACAGCTGCTGCCTGGCAGGGGCTGTGAGTCAATCTCGGCGTGGCCGGCAGGCATAGGTGGGCTCTGCTCCTGAGAGTAGGGTGTCCTTGAGGGCCCTGGATGGGCGGGCCACCAGCTTGGGCGCGACGGCCGCCGGGAGGGACAGGGCATAATGGTGGCTTTGGGCCAGGGTCCACGGCGCTCAAGCCTGACGCATTGCACTGAACAAGACCGAATCACTGGTTGTGAACATTCGTGGAGGGTGTGTCCGGTGTCCTGGGACGGGTCCCGTGTCACTGTTTACATGACCGTCCATGTGGTTACGTGGCCCTTTATTTAAAAAGAGAGGAGTTCCTTTTACGAAGTTATTAAATTATATGTTTAAAAGCTAAAGAAAAAAGAGCTGCAGAGTATTTATAAAACTGTCTTTTTAAAAAAAAAAACAAGCAAGAACATTTGACCATATATATGGAAAAGGGAAGAAAGTATAATAGAACCTTTGCTAGTATAACAAAAGAAAAAAAACAAACAAAAAAATTCCTTTCTTGTAAACTTATGGACAAGTCTTTGTGGCTGTTGGAGTTTAGTTTTTATATACACAGAGTTATCAGACGTTATTTATAAAACTTAGTTTTAAAAAAGACAAAAAAAAAAAAAAAAGAAAAGCCAAGCCGTGGGCGACCACAAGGCGCATCCTGGCGCCCTCTTTGCTATCTCTTTTGCAATTGTACCGAAAGTGACTTACTCCTTTGCCCTTCCTGCTTCCGTCTCTTGCCGGTGCCGTGGTGTCGTCCGTGCCTGGTGAGGTCTTGTGCAGCGTCACGTGCTGGTGCTTCTGGTGACCTTTGACCTGTGGGTGTCACTTCTCGTGTCTGTTATTCCTGTGTTTGTTTTTTGGATTTGGTTGCGTTTTTGCTTCCGCCAGCTTGCCGGGCCCGGACTGGGGCGCCGGGCAACTCCTGCTCCCGCAGAGCCCGGGGAATCTGCCTCGGTGCCTGAGCGGGGACCCCAGAGGAGCAGATCTGGGACTCTGCCACTCCCACCCCTGCACAGCCTTGGCTTCGCATGTGTGTCCTAGCTTTGGGCTGATCCGGTGGCAGGGTAGGGGAGACTGCGGGCCGTCCCAGAGGGCGCCCCCTGCCTTCATGCCCACCGCCCTGGCCAGGGGTGGCAGATTCGCAGGGACCGAGGAGTCACTAGGGGCCCCTGGGTGTCTTCCTTCTGGCCTCTGGTCAACATGCTTGGGCTCCAGCCTCCGACCCCAGCTTCGTTCCTGTGGGCTTCGCGTGGGCTTCATCAGGGGACCCGCGGGGCCCACGTGTCCGGGCGGTGCTGCCGGGCTGTGCCATGGAGCTTTCCGAAGGAAAACCAGGTGATTTGAGGACTCCCCTGGGGCGGCCCCTTCACCCTGCCTGCGGGCCTGGGGTCTCCACCCGTGCCAGACAAGGGCTACAGGGTCCAGGGCCAGGTCCTATCTCTCACCTCGCCCTGACCGCGCTCCGGCTCTGGGCTCGGGGCCTTCTCTCGCCTCCCTCCGGGGTCTGTGTCTTCCAGGGATGCGCTGGTCAGCTCGAGGGGTCATTCTCTCTGGGGCCGAGCCTACCTCCCCGTGGCCCCTCGGCAGAGGCAGCCAGTCTTCCAGACCAGGCTTGGGAAGCTCCTCGTAGGCTGCCTGCAGTGCCTGCCCTCAAGAGGCCACTGCCCCGTCTCTGGCCACCTGGGCCTTGGTGTCTCCGGGGGCCCTGAACCCCTGTGAAGCGCGCAAGTGTGGGCTGGCGGAAAGAAGACCTGCAGCCTCGCAGGTGTAACTCGTGGGCTGCAGGCAGGATTTCCATCCCAGAGTCCGACCCAGTGTGCCCAGGGGTAGGAGCAGGGGCATGCGGTCAGTTTCCGTCGTGTTAATGGGCTTCCCTTGGCCCTAGAGGCTCAGTCATTCCCAGTTGTACCCAGGTCGGCCTGCAGTGGAGATTTTGACCGTTGACTCTCAATACTTAGTGGCTTCCTGCCCCTCCTTGCTGTCTGACTTTGTCTACCTAGAGTCTAGATGAAAGTTGTGGATGTTGGTTGTAGCAGCAGTGAGTTGGAATCTCGTCATAAGAACTCCTGAAGAGGGGTCATGTCCATGCTCTCCATATCCGTTTACGGTCCCGACACTTTTGTCTTCGCCAGGAGGTAGTTGTCCATCTGCCAGGCTGGAGAGCTGGAGGGGAGAGAAAGGAGGTGGGTTTGGAAGTCCAGAGGTGGGTTGGAGGGTGGGCACAGGTGGAACAGAAATTGCAGGCCCTTGGTTTAGGTAACGGAAGAAGCTTCTGGAATTACTGAGGCCGTGCTTTCCTTCAGAGTTTTTGGAGTTGGAGCAACTGTTCCTCGGGTCTGGGAGTACATCCTGTTCCCATCAAGCCAGCCCCGCAGGGCCACTCTGCACTCTGCCCTTTCCCCTTCACCTTGGTTTCTTGACAGTAGAGCCTGTGTCCACATGTGACTGGTTGGTGTCTTTCTGATTCTTGTTAATTCAGTTTTCCTACCGTGAGGGTGTTGTGTTCTTTTTCTCCTCGACTTTCCTGACACAGCGAATTGAGGGCTTTGGCCGAGGCCAAATCTCCCAAACTTGTCCGCTAAGTAAACCATGATGTGCACCTTCCTTCCCATCTTGCCCTCGCCCTATTCCTTCCCTAACTAGACACGGACACTCAGATTTCAGAGGAGAACCCTGTGGGAACAGGTCAGCTCCTGCCCTGAGTGTGGCCCCAGGGAGACTTCCCCATGGCCCTGGCTGTTACTCTGGGTCGCACTGCCGTTTGTACAGGTGAGAAGACACGGCTGCTCAGCCGTGTGGTGTGCGGGTTTCTGCCGGAGACCAGGTCTCCCCTGGAGACTTTTCTGCCCTTGCTCCACGCTTCGGGTCTGTGTGCACAACGTTGACCGTCAGCAGCAGCCTCTGTGGTCGGTTCCTGGGCCCACAGCTCTGATCAGCTGCAGCCCGCTTTGGGATGGGTGGTCAAGCCCCCTCCTGTCCCTGTTGCCTCCCTTTCAGAGGGGGCCAGTTGGCTAAAGCTCCCATCCACAGCTGGGAAGCCCAAGCCACAGCCTGCAGCACCATTTCCGTTCTGGGATCTTGTAAGTTACTTTTTTAGGCTGTGGTTTGGTGAAAGGAACCAAGAGAGTAACGATTTTTTCCCCCCAGAAGCCACTGAATAATTCTTTTTGGCGCGTTTTTGCCTTCCTGTTGGCTGTCTGGTTTTGGAGCAGGTGGGGAGAGTGGAGGACACACAGAGGCAGGGGTGTGCCCTGGAGACCGATGGCCTGTCCTGCTTCGGGCCATGTGTTTTGCATGCGTGCTGTACCTTTGGGCCGGTCACGCACATGTGCACCCCACGATGGAGCAGCAGCCTTGGTACCTGGGTGTCTGGCGAGCCTGAGCTGGAGTGTAGGAGAGTGTGCCCCGATGGCCCGTGAGGGGGCAGCCCCTCCAGCACCCTTGTGTCCCAGCCCTTCCCTTCTCCCCATCCCCTCAAGTTGCTACTCCCTGAAGCCTTTAACCAAACGGGAGTGGGTACAGAAAGCCTTCTCCTGGCATCTTAGGGCGACAGGACAAGGGCTGCCCAGTGCGTCCAGCTCTGGTGCTCTCCTGGCCTGAGAGGCTGGGTCCAAGCGGAGTTGATCAGACCCTGCCTGCCCTGCCTGGGCTGAAACCAGGGGGCGGTGGTGGTACCCTGGGACCTGCCTGGGCAGGCAGGGGTGGTGGAAGATCCAGGTGAGGAGGGGCCTCCCTGGGGCGGGCCGTGGCCTCAGTGCTCACCCCGCCCTGTGCAGTATTTATTGCTAAATTATTGTCCAGGGGGGGCGGCACTGGGCCGGACCCCGGGTATTTATTGCTGTACATAGTGTATGTTTGTGATATATAAGGTTTTCTTTATTTTGTATATGATCAATAAACACCTTTTAAAGAGACTGTCAGGTGCTTCCTTTGCGCGCCGCGCGGGCGGGGCCGGAAGGGCGGGGCGGGGCTTGCGCGCATGCGCCGGTGCGCGGCCTGCCGGGAGGCGGAAGCGGAAGCGCGGGTCTCCCGGGAGCGATGGCAGCCGGGGGTCCCAGCCGCTCGGAGCGCAAGGCGGCGGAGCGGGTCCGGAGGCTGCGGGAGGAGCAGCAGCGGGAGCGCCTCCGTCAGGTACGCCGCCGCCCGCCCCGCGCCGCGCCCCTGCCCCGCGCAGCCCTCACCGCCCGCCCCGCGCCCGCAGGTGTCGCGCATCCTGAGGAAGGCGGCGGCCGAGCGCAGCGCGGAGGAGGGCCGGCTGCTGGCCGAGAGCGAGGACCTGGTGACCGAGCTGCAGGGCCGGAGCAGGCGGCGCGAGGGCCTGAAGCGGCGGCAGGAGGAGGCGAGTCCCGGGGCGCGGGCGGCGGGCCGCCGGGGCCGGACCTCTGGCCGGGCGGGGGCGGGGCTTACGGCGGCCTCGGCGTCTCGGCAGGTGTGCGACGACCCGGAGGAGCTGCGGAGGAAAGTGCGGGAGCTGGCCGCCGCCGTCCGGAACGCCAAGCACCTGGTCGTCTACACGGGCGCCGGGATCAGCACGGTACGGCGGCGAGGCGTCGGCTCCCACGTCCGGGAGAAACCCGGAGCGCCGGCGCCGGGGGCGGGCGTGGGGCGCCCCCTTCTGGGTGACTGGCCCCAGGACCGAGGAGAGCGCCCTAACCTCCGAGGACTCAAACTTCACGAGGGCATAAACGCGTCTAAAAACGTGCAGTTCGTGCGATGCCCGGTTCGAGACGAGAAGGGGAGCGGGATCAAACCGGACGTGATACGGTAGTGCTAGCACGCACCTGCTCGGTTGAAGGCCGGGAGGCTAACTCACTGTCCAGGGTTAGGTGGGTAGAGTGAAGCCCCGAGCTGACTCCTGGCCCCCCGTTCATGTGTTTCCTGAATGCTGAAGGGAAGTGAGCAGGTCGCACGGTAGGAAGAAGTAGCGCCCGGGTAAAGAAGAGAAATGCATCGGGTTTGGGGACGTTTTACTGAGAAGCTGTCTTGGGCCGTGGAACACGGCCGCCTTTGAGAGGGTCCCGTGTCCACCTGACGCGTGGTGTTGAGCGTGACCCTTGTGCGGGCCCAGCCGAGGCGAACACGGGATTTCCGTGCTCAGGAAGCCGCAGGTGGTGAGGGGATGGCAGCTCAGCCCACAGCCGCCCCGGAAGGCTGGCGGCGCCGCGCCGCCTCAGAGCGCTGGGAAGTGCAGCCAGTTTGCTTTCTGTGCCGGCGGCACTGAGGCCAGGCCTCGAAGGTTGAGGAAGGTCTTACAGGAAAAGGCGAGAGTAAGGTCAGCGAGATCGTGTAAGGGGCGCTGACCGTCCTAACTCGCAGACCCTGGTGGTCGGGCCTCCGGCCTGCAGTCACGTGTGCGTTCTTGTCTGAAAGTTCTGCCCTTTAGTTTGCTCTGAGCATTACTGTTCGAGGTTTCTCTTTTCAGTGTGACTCAGAAGCGCACTGCTCGGGGTGGGCGTTTTTCTGAGCCTAAGCGGCAGGGAGGAGACAGGGCTCCCCAGAAGGGAGGTCGCTCACAGCCTAGGGAACACAAGATTTCGTGGTCCCAGCACACCTCCTGTCCTCCCTCATGGTGGCTTCGTTTCACTGCATTGAGAACTAGGGACAGTCAGGGTGTTTGGCTCGTCTGGAGAGGCTGGCTGTCTTCGTGGAGGACGGGCAGGAGACACAGTATCGGGAGGTAAGAACTAGGACAGACCCGTGCTCCTGCCTAGGGTCTCACCGTGAGCACGGGCTCGGCCCTGGGGACACACACATGAGCCTGGCCCGTCCTCCCCCTCAGTTTGGAGGACAGGTGTGGCCGCAGAGCCCAGGCTGTGCTCTGTGCTGGAGAGGCTCCCGGAGGAGGCAGTGCTCCTTGGAAGCTGGAGGGATGAGCTAGCCTGGGAGGTGGGGGGGTGGGCAGGGGTCCGGGCATCGGGAAGGAGCCGCCCCATCTGGGTTCAGGCAGGTTGGACTAGGAAATGCTGAGCCCGTGGAACGAATGGAGGCCAGTGCACGACAAGCCTGGGACACGTCACGAGGAATGTTTAGCTTTCGTTTTTAGGAATTCTGCCAGTTCCCGTAGCGATGCATTTTCACTGGCCTTGTCGTCCTTCTGAACATGCAGGCGGCCTCTATCCCAGATTACCGGGGCCCTAATGGAGTGTGGACGCTGCTGCAGAAAGGGAGAAGCGTTAGGTAAGCAGCCTGCTGCAGCCTTCCCAGCCAGCTGAGCAGGGGCAGCATGGGCCTGACCTCACCGCTCCCCACGCCTTTGCTTCCCTTCCACCCGGCAGCGCTGCTGACCTGAGTGAGGCCGAGCCAACCCTCACCCACATGAGCATCGCCCGCTTACACGAGCAAAAGCTGGTAAGAGGCCGGTGTGGCTAGCTAGTGTACTCGCCGGGCCCCTGGCACAGGACTTGGAGGGCCACCTTGGTGCCCAAGTGGCAAGTGCGTCACACCTCTGGCCCATGGGACCCCTGGGGATGAGTGCCCACGGAGTGTTTTAGACTCTGGTGCTGCTTTCCCTAGAGAAGGGTAGTCTCTCTCGTGAATCATAGGGCCGGCGTCCAGCCCAGAGCTGCTGGTGGCTTTTTCTCCCTGTGTTTCTCTCACGTTGTCCCCACAGACCTCAGAAGCCACCTAGACACACGGGCTTGTGGGAATCCTCTGGAGACCCCTGCCGAGCACCTTCAACCAAGTGGGGAAGGGCCAGTCCTCCTAGTCCTTTAGGGACCAGAAACAAAACGCCCCAAGACAGCATCAGTTCGGGCCCCGAGCCCCTTCCCTGCCGAGAGCAGACACCTGTGCTCCTAGCTCGCTACGTGCTTCAGAGTTGGTGGCGGGGGAGGGCCCCCCTTACCCCCCCCCCCCAGTCCTGCTGGGACCGGCCTGCTACTCCTGTTTTGCCTGCGAGGCTCCACGCAGGGTCGGAGCTGCCCCTGCTTTGGGGGCTCTGGGCGGGATTAAGGACGCTTTCACTGCTGAGCACAGTCCCCCGCAGGCCACTTGCCGACTTGCCCTTCTGCCCCCTGCAGGTGCAGCACGTGGTGTCTCAGAACTGTGATGGGCTCCACCTGCGGAGCGGCCTGCCGCGCACGGCCATCTCGGAGCTCCACGGGAACATGTACATTGAAGTGAGCGGTCCCTCTGGGACTCGGGGGCCGGTGCGGGCCAGCGGCCCCTGCTCACGGCGCCCTCTCCTCCTCAGGTCTGTACAGCCTGCACGCCCAACAGGGAGTACGTGAGGGTGTTTGATGTGACGGAGCGCACCGCGCTGCACCGGCACCAGACGGGCCGGGCGTGCCACAAGTGCGGGGCCCAGCTCCGGGACACCATCGTGCACTTTGGGGAGCGGGGCACGCTGGGGCAGCCTCTGAACTGGGAGGCAGCCACTGAGGCTGCCAGCAAGGCAGACACGATCCTGTGTTTGGGTTCCAGCTTAAAGGTATGCGAACAGTGCCGCGAACGGGACGGGAGGGGACAGAGCCTGCCAGCTCCTGGCCGGTTCGGTGTTAGAACCTAGCTCCCTGCGGCTTTGTTCCCTCTTGTGTGTGTGGTCTTTCTGTCTATCTGTCCATTCCTACAGGTTCTAAAGAAGTATCCACGCCTCTGGTGCATGACCAAGCCCCCCAGCCGGCGGCCCAAGCTCTACATTGTAAACTTGCAGGTAACTCGAACACCCAGAGACGCCTCCTTAGACCTGGGCCTTAGAACAGGAGAGCAGAGAGTTCCTGGCCCTTCGTGCCCCGGGCCACAGAGGTCTGGCGAGACAGGGCCACTGGGAAGAAGTGAGGTGTCCTCACTCGCCTCCCCCTGTCCCCAGTGGACCCCGAAGGATGACTGGGCAGCCTTGAAGCTTCATGGGAAGTGTGATGACGTCATGCAGCTCCTCATGGATGAGCTGGGCCTGGAGATCCCCCCCTACAGCAGGTGAGGGGCACGGGTGCACCCCCCGTTCCCTGCCCTGTGTGGATGGACCGCGTCTGTCTTCTCTTGTGAACTGAGCATAGACAATGCTGAGTTGTCGCAGATGGTGTCTGAGGCGTGACCGCAGTTTGGTGGCCTCTGCCAGCAAGGGGGAGTGGCAGAGGCATCAGCTGAGGCCCCCTGGCTGGTGTGACTCCCCGTGGGGAGAGAGAATGTGCCAGTGTGTGCCTGCAGAGCCCCCCTCCTACCTCAGACAGCCTGGACACGACGGTGCCTTGAAGGGACGCGGTCTCGGCGTCTCCAAGCAGGATCTCGGTGCACTCGGTTCGGGGAGCTGGCGTTCTTTGGGGAAGCTTAAAAACTGTGCCTTAATACGGAATTTGTGATAATTTAGACGTGGTGTGTGTATTGAGTAAAAAGTTTACACTTTCTTTCTCTGTGAATTTTCAGGGTCTTATAGGGGAAATCAGTAACTTCTTTTAATCAAAGGGTTCAAGAATTAAGGATCCCTTCACCTTCTGGGCCTGGCAATTCTTGTATGTTATGTTTGTGCTGTTCTGTAATGTGGGCCTATCGTGTACCGTATTTTTTTTTTTTACATTAACTTAGCTCATTTTCTTTATCAGTGCTTATCTGTATCTTAAGTTTATAATGCGTGGTTCTACATCTCCGTCAGACACATGATCTCTTCACGGTGTAGTGTGTAGGCCGCGCCTCCCTAGTCAGCTGGCCTTTCCCGCCCCGGCAGGTCTCGCAGTCCGCCCGCCCCTGACCACACAAGTGAAAGGTGGGACCCAGAGTTGCTAGTGACCAACCGCTGCCCCACCTTGGGCACGCGCGGCCTGCTCGACGGCCAGCGAGGACACTGAGTTCTCAGGGCCGAGCTGGGCTGAGTCACTCGGGAACCTTAGCCCTCTCGCAGCCGTTCTGTAGCTCGGGGATGGCGGAGGTGCCACGAGGCAGAGCGGGCCACAGTTCAGCCCCGGGGTGGGGGGTGGGGGGTACAGCAGGGTGACCACAGTCAGCTTTCCCGCCCTGGGGCAGGTCGTGACTGAGGCGCTCCCGGGCACGTCTGACCCAGCCTTCCCTTCTCGGTAGGTGGCAGGACCCTATCTTCGCCCTGGCGACCCCCCTGCGTGCGGGTGAAGAAGGCAGCCACAGTCGGAAGTCGCTGTGCAGGAGCCGCGAGGAGCCCCCGCCCGGAGAGCGGGCCGCCCCCCTGAGCTCCGCCCCGGTGCTGGGAGGCTGGTTTGGCAGGGGCTGCACTAAACGCACAAAAAGGAAGAAAGTAACGTAACCCGGTGCTCGACGGCACAGTTGGCACTTTGCAGACGACGCAACGCCTGTTCGGGGGCCCGGCCAGGACTGCCCCGGGGTCTAGCAAGAATCCTCCGGCGGGAAGCCCCCCGGCACCGCTGTGGGCGCCTCCGGGAGGACGCGTCGCCTGTGCGGCCCCTGCATAAGGCGGCGGCAGCCGCGCCGTCCAGTGGGAACGGAGCTCGGCTCGTCGCAGGGCGGGTCCGAGGGGAGCGCGCGGCTGCCTTACCTCGTTCACCGGGCTAGTCTCAGGGGCCTCGACGTCTTTCTACTACTTCTTACTGAAACCTGTTAATTTTATAGGAACCTCTTCCCGTCCGGGGTTTGCGGCAGAGGGTGGCTTTGGGCCCGGCTCTCAGCAGCCCTTTTTATTGTTATTAAACATCTCCGCACTGTCCCTGCGCGTGTCCTCCAGTGACTGCCCGGCTGGCGCGTGGTGGGGGGCGCGCGCCCTGCTGGGCTCGGGGGGCGCGGCCGGGGGGCCGGGGCGGGAGGGGGGGACGCTGAGCCCGCACGTGGCCCTGCCCCGCCCCTTCGGCCAGATGCGCTTACGCTATTGGCAGTTGGGGGAGGCGGGGCCTCCGGGGCCCGTCGAAGGCGGCGGGGCGGGGGCGGGGCTCGGTGCTGGAGGCTCACGCCATTGGCCGCGCGCCGCGGGGCGGGGCTCGGTTCCGGGACGTCCCGTAGCGCACGCCATTGGCCGCGCGCTGCAGAAGGTGGGCGGGGCGGAGGAGGGCGGGGCGGGGGTCGCCATTGGCCGCGCTCGGCGGGTGAGGCCCGCGTGACGGCGCGTGCGCCGGGTGGGGCGGGGCCGGCGGGTGGCGGCCGCTGGGAGTCGGGGAGCGGGACGGGCCGCGCCGCCGCTGCGGGGCCATGATCCGGAACGGGCACGGGGCGACCCGGGGCGCCCAGCCGCCGGGGCCGGGGGGCAGGCGCGCCGTGCGAGTGTGGTGCGATGGCTGGTGAGCGCGGCGGCGGCGGGCGGCCGGGGGCGGGGGCGGCCGGGCTGGGGCCGCCGCCCGGAGACGTGCCTGTGGCCCGGCCTGCGCCCGGTGCCCGGGGCGGCCGTGGATCGCGAGGGGTGGGCGGCGAGTCGGGGCCGCCCCGCGCCCACCCCGCCGCGGGCTGCTACGGGCCACAGTCCCCCGGCGCTGCCGCTCCCGCCGCTAAGCCACCCGCCCGAATCTTGGTCGGTGGCGGCGCGGGGCGCGGGTGTCCGGTCCCCACGACAGGAATCACGTTGGTGGTGTGAGGTGCGCCCCCTCGGAAGGAGCCGTGCGCTGCCCAGCTCGCCTGTCGCTAGATCGGAGAGATTACCCTGGGTGTCTGGGCAGGGGTCAGGGCAGGACTTGGCGGTGTCCAGGACTCGCAGTGAGGCCCCCAGGCCCCTGGGGCCATCCCAGGAGCGTTACAGTGCCCCTCTCTTCTCTCTTCTGGCCAGCCAGACAGCTGGACTTTTTCGAGATAAATTTGGGGCTGTCAACAGATAAGAGGAAGACTGACCTCTACTGATGGCTTGCCACCTAGGGTGATTTCTCACACCCTTACTTGATGGAATCCGAGGGAGGACAGTCCCCACCCCGGCTAGCTTACAGCTTCAACGGAGAGCAAGAGGGGCTGCCGGACCTTTGCAGCTGCACCAGAGTCACCCAGGGCAGAGGGAGCATGGCTTCTGTTGGTGGACTCTGACCTTGGCCCAGGTCTGGCAGGGGCTCCTGCCCCAGCAGGCCACCCATGGTCACAAGTCCACAGTAGCTAGGACACACCCTGCACCCCTGGCCCATCCTGTCCAGTGAGCTCAAGGACCAGCCGTGCTGCTGGATTCGGACTTTTCTTCCCTCACCCCAGGGCCAGAGCCGTGTGACCCCACAGACTTGTGTGTCAGGATGCGGTGCACTGTGGTGGGAGTAGCAGGTGGCATGGAGTGGAACAGGGTCACCTGGAGAAGCAGGGACAGCATCACCTACTCGGGAGACAACATGAAGCTAGAAGGAAACAAAGCTGCCGTGGGGCTAACTTGGGGCCCCCACAGAAACGCGCGGGTCCTCCTCAGCACACACGGGGAGCCCGGGGGCCTTCAGCTGAGAAGTTACTCTTAACCAGGCCTAGATGAAAGGACGAGAACCCTACAACCGGGCGGCAGGGCGGTGGTGGTTGGCCTGGAGAGCAGAGCCTCACCGAGAGGCCGGAGGCCGGGGGGGAGCCAGCAGCTTTCCAAAGCTAGCAGTTGCCCTCGCTCAGTTTTGGACTTTGTTTTGTGTTGGCCCCAAAGACTCCCCACCTGCCTCAGGGTAGTACAGAGTCCAGCCTACTCCTAAGTTGCCGTCAGTTTACAGCTTAAAGGGACTGCCTGCCATGGTTTGCATTTGGAGAGCGGAGGAGCTGAGGGCGAAGGGCAGAGCTCCGTGGCAGGTGTGGGGAGCTGAGTCCGTCCTGTGTGCCCGCCAGCTCTGGGGACCAGCAGGCCTTGTTCCTGGGCACAGCCCGGCCCCTGTCATGCTTGCTGAATGTGGCCCAGGGCGCGGTGGGGCGGGGAGCTGAGTGCCCACCTGCCCGCTGAACGCCCAGGCTCAGCTGGACCCCGGGGAGCAGTTCCTGGCGGCAGCTTGTCAGAGGCTGCACCCCCCCGCCCCCGCACGTCCACTCCCAGCTGCTCATTCCACGCCCTCAGCACAGGGACTCAGCACCCTGTCCCTTTCACAGCTATGACATGGTGCATTACGGCCATTCTAACCAGCTGCGCCAGGCACGGGCCATGGGCGACTACCTCATCGTGGGTGTGCACACCGATGGTAAGCTGGGCCGCCGCCTTTCACTACCCCTACAAGGGGTGAGGGCCCGCAAGGGGTGAGGCCAGGCCCAAGGCCGTCTTTCGGAAGATCACAGCTCCGCAGGCTCACCCCAACTCCAGACCCAGGCTTAGCTCCCCGCCCAGGGCTTTCTGCCGTGCGTCTTACATCCAGCAGTGCAGCCAGTGGACGGTGTCTCCGGCTGTGCCGCCCACTCCACACACACCCACCCCCGCCCACCTGGTTCCCACAGCCTTCCGGGATTGAGCACCCACTTGTCCAAGGGCGCACTTCCCTTCAACTCGAACTTGACGGGACCGTGTGGTTATCCAGTGAGCACATCGTGAGCACCCGCACTGGCCCATAGGGGGCAGAGCAGGGCCCACTTGGCTGTCTTCCTGCCCTGTGGGCCGAGGGCCCAGTGAGAGACAACTGCCCTGGACAAAGCTCACGTGGGGTCAGAGACTGCGCGGTGCTGGGAGGGGGGTCCTGTGGCCCGGCCCTCCGGGGGTCATCTGTCTTGTCCTTGTCTTCGGCTCCAGAGGAGATCTCCAAGCACAAGGGGCCCCCGGTGTTCACTCAGGAGGAGAGATACAAGATGGTGCAGGCCATCAAGTGGGTAGATGAGGTGGTGCCAGCCGCTCCCTACGTCACCACGCTGGAGACGCTGGACAAGCACAACTGCGACTTCTGTGTCCATGGCAGTGAGTGGGCGGGGCTGGGCGCAGCGCACTGGGGCCCTCACCCTCTGGGGAGCAGCCCCGAGCCCTCGGGGGATCTGGGAGTCCTTCCCCATCATGAGTCCCTGCATGCCAGCGCGGGCCTGGAAGGAGGGCTGAGGGTCCCCTACGTCCGTGTGGCTCCGGATTGTTCCCACACGTGTGTTGCCCCTTAGATGACATCACGCTGACCGTAGACGGCAGGGACACCTACGAGGAAGTGAAGCAGGCCGGGAGGTACAGGTGAGCCGCAGCAAGGGTCCCACCTTTCTGAGGAGTGGGGCTCCAAGCTTCTCTCAGGCCCTTCCTGCCCGCGAGGGAGGTGGCCGTGGCCTGTGTCTAGCGGGCAGGGCCGGAGCGCGGGGTGGGGGGGGGGGTTGGCGTGTCGGAGGCCTGCGGCGTCCCGCACGGTAGTGACCGTGAGAGCGCGGGGCCGTGACCGGGGAGCGGGGTCTGCCCCCGCGGACTGACTCAGGAAGCCGCTGCGGTCGGCAGGTCCTCCGTGGCCCGGCGCGGCCTGGAGTCCCCTCGGCACAGGTGCGCCGCAGGGCGAGACGCGAGAGTCAGTGGGTGCGGCGGGCACCAGAGCTGCCGCCTCCCCGGGTCTGGCCTGCCCACCCAACTCCGCACACTTGGGGTGCAGCGGCGCTTTTCCTTCGTTCTGTCGTTTCCTTCGGTCGCGCCCGCTGCTGGCGGGGGGCTGGGGGGAGCTGCAGGTGGGGCCGCGAGCCCTGACCCCGCCTCTGTCCCCAGAGAGTGCAGGCGCACCCAGGGCGTGTCCACCACGGACCTGGTCGGCCGCATGTTGCTGGTGACCAAGGCCCATCACAGCTGTGAGGTGAGTCTGTGGGGGACGTCCCAGGGCTGAGGACCCCGCCGGGAGCGAGGGAGCGCCCAGCCTGCCGTGTCCTGACCCCCGTGTGGGCTCCAGGACAGTGAGTCCCGGGGTCCCGGGGTTGACCGTGTCTGGAGGCCGAGCCCCCTCAACGTCCCCCATCTTTCCGTTCAGGAGATGTCCTCTGAGTACCGGGAATATGCGGACAGCTTTGGCAAGGTGAGTGCTGGCCGCCCCCTCCAGGCAGCCCCTGGGGAAAGGCTGGCCAGGACCCTCCCCCAGCTCCCCGCCTTCTGGGCCCTGACTGGGCCCTGACCACCAGGCTTGGCAAGCTGGCCAGTCACAGCGGCCACTGTCTGGGGGCCTCTAACTGGGTGGCCTGGTCCTCTCTCCCTTTGTAAGCCCCTCACCCGACACCGGCCAGGGAGACGCTTTCCTCAGAAGGCTGTTCCCAGGTGACCGGAAGGTGGCCTCAGGGCGCTGGGTCCCCACAAGGGCAGTGTCCACTGGTGGGCCCGTTGCCAGGCCGTGGTGGTATTGGCCGCAGTGGCCATGGGGCAGGGCCACGTGTCCGACTGGTCACAGGGGCCTTACCCAGCCTGGCCCTGGTATAGACCGGGCACGGCCGGCCGTCCCCCAGCGTCCAGCACACAGACGGCCGAGCGAGCTGGTGGGCTGCGGCCGGCGTTTAGAGTTCTGCTCCACAGTCCCCCATACCTGTCCCAGAGCGGCCGCGCTGGGCTCAGAGGAGGGGCTTGGGGGTGGGGGCAGGTGAGGGACGTGCCTGCGAGGCCTCTGCCACTGACCAGACCCCTCTCGGCTTCCAGTGCCCCGGGGGGCGGAACCCCTGGACAGGGGTGTCACAGTTCCTGCAGACGTCCCAGAAGATCATCCAGTTTGCTTCTGGGAAAGAACCCCAGCCGGGGGAGACGGTCATCTATGTGGCTGGCGCCTTCGACCTGTTCCGTATCCTCTGGGACCAAGTGGGAGGGTCGCCCCTGCCACGTCTGCACCACTGGGCCACGGGCCCTGGACTGGGGAGGGGAAGGAGGGAGCCCGCGGGGCCCCAGTCCTGTTACTTGTTTCTTAATCGGCGCACAGACATCGGCCACGTGGACTTCCTGGAGAAGGTGCACGGCCTGGCAGAGAGGCCCTACGTCATCGCCGGCCTGCACTTTGACCAGGTCTCACTCCCTGGGCAGCGGATAGGGTGTGGGGGCCCGCGGGGGCTCGGGGGGTTGAGGTTGGGCC
Source organism: Cryptoprocta ferox (assembly GCA_028646485.1). Lineage (NCBI taxonomy): Eukaryota > Metazoa > Chordata > Mammalia > Carnivora > Eupleridae > Cryptoprocta > Cryptoprocta ferox. Next base: position 56,118,003 of record CM053565.1, on the reverse strand, counting down.
AGGTGGCCCACAGGGGGTGAGGCCTTGGGTGCTGATGGAGGCAGAGGACACAAACCGGGGCCTCTTCCTGGGGACTGGGGCATCCCCACACTGGCAGCATCACCCACAAGGGACTTTGGGGGGGGGTCACAGCCCCCACGTGCCCTGGGGTGCCTGCTCACCTGACCTGGCTCTGGCCCTAGGAGGTCAACCACTACAAGGGGAAGAACTACCCCATCATGAACTTGCACGAGCGGACCCTAAGCGTGCTGGCCTGCCGGGTAAGTGCCTGGGCGGGCGGGCCGGGTGGTGTCGCCTTCCCAGGTTTGAGGTCCTGGGGCTTCCGGCCAGCCCCACCTCGCCGCGCCCCCAGTCCCGGCTTCCTTGCCAGCGAGCGCCCTCTCCCGGCGCCCTCTGGCCGGGCCGGCTCCTCCTAACCACCTGTGCTCCGCGTCTGCATAGTATGTGTCGGAAGTGGTGATCGGGGCCCCGTATTCGGTCACAGCGGAGCTCCTGGACCACTTCAAGGTGAGGCTCCTGGTGGGCCAGGTCCCAGGGGAGGCTGGGCTGAGAACACGCGCAGGGCCCCAAGTGCGGGGGGGGGGGGCGTGCTCCCTGACCCCGGCTCCCTCCCCAGGTGGACCTGGTGTGTCACGGGAAGACGGAGATTGTGCCTGACAAGGACGGCTCAGATCCTTACCAGGTGGGTTGCGCTGGGCCCGCGCCTCGTGTGAGGTGGTTGCATCTCAGCCCCCGAACGTCCCCGGGCCTCACGATGCCCGTCTGGGGCCCCAGGGGGTGGGGGGCTGGAGAACCGCCAGTCCAGTGGCGCCCCGGCACCAGAAGGCAGGCTGCTAACAGCGGGAGTGACGGCACCCAATCCTGGCCTTCCTGGGGACCCCCCCCCAGCCCCGGCAGCTGGGCGGTCTCCTCAGGCTCCAGAGGAGGGTCCTCATCTCCTCCCCTCCCCCTCCCCCTCCCCCGGCCTCCAGGAGCCCAAGAGAAGGGGCATCTTCTGTCAGATCGACAGCGGGAACGACCTCACCACGGACCTCATCGTCCAGCGCATCATCAAGAACAGGTGAGAGAGGTCCTGGCGGAGGGGGCGGCCCGGGGGAGGGGGAGGGGGAGCAGAGAGCCACCGAGGCCCCCGGGCGGGCGCACAGCTCACCCTGGCCTGGCCCCCAGGCTAGAGTACGAGGCCCGGAACCAGAAGAAGGAGGCCAAGGAGTTGGCGTTCCTGGAGGCCAGGCGTCAGCAGGAGGTGCATCCTGAGAGGGAGAGTGACTGTGACTTCTGACCAGCGGAAGGCCACCAGAGCGCCCAGGTGCCGGCCCGCTCCCTGCCCTGCTCCCTCGCTGTGCGGCCTTGGTTCCCACGGCTTTTAACAAAGCTGCAGTGCTCCCTCTGACCCGCCCGGTCTCAGGAGGGCCAGAGTGGAGGGCGCTGCCTCCCCCCCCACCTGCCAGGTGCCCTTCCCGCCGGGCCGCACAGTGGGGCGGCCCTGCGAACGGGGTGAGCAGAGGGCACCTGCAGCCAGAGGGGCGCTGCCCTGTGTGCCGGTGAAGGCCCACCCCGCCCCCGAAGCTCCGCAGACCCAGGACGGCCCTGCTGCCCAGCTCGAGCTGGTGCCCGTTCTGCCCTCTGGATCATTGAAGCTGGTCTCTGGGGAGCAGAGACCCAAGCGGGGCACCCCCTTTCTGCCTCAGGGTGCGGACCATGCCGTCTCCCGCGGGGGCACCTGTTGACCCATGGCACGTCCCTGGTGTCCGGAGCCTGGCTCTTGGGTACTGTGCCTGCACTTCCCGGGCCGGCCCCACTGCTCTCCCCACAGACGGCTCTTGAGTCTGCACCTGACTGGCTGGGGTGCACCCCAATAAACCTGGTGAGAGATGTTCTCTGTCCGGCTTTCAGCCCTGCCCCCCACCCCTACCGTCCACACACTGGGTGGGGGTGGGAGGGCAGCAGGCAGTCTGGCAGTGAGGAGCCCCCCTCCCCCCGTTTAGGACCCCAAGATGCTTCAGGCTGCATCCTCTGAAGGGAACCCCAGATCAGTCTCCCTGGGGCGGGGGGGGGCAGGAATCCCCCGAGACTCCGACTCCGAGTGTGGCTCGGGGGAGGGCGCTGCAGACTCGGCCGCACCCTCCTTGAGGGGCCACCTGCTTCGCTGTGGGTCGGAGGAGACGTGGATGCAGAGCCCCCAGGCCTCAGGAGTAGCCGCCTGGGCAGCGCCCAGCTCTGGGGCCGGGGCGTCCGGGCAGCCCAGACCACCCCACCCCGAGACGCACGGCGGGCCGCCTCCCCCCTCGTGCCCGGCCTGGCCTATTCGCTCATTCCTTCAACCCATGGATTCCCTGCCCTGTGCTTCCTACTTTCAAGTGTTTTGGGGGGACGCCGAGGAAGGACCCACCCCAGGAGCTGCCCCTCTGGTAACGGAGAGCTTTGTCCTCAAGAAGGCCGGGGAGCAAGGAGGGGGCCAGAGTGGGATCCCTGAGGCCAGGGGTGGGGCGGTCGGAAGGGAATTCTCTGACCGGGACGCTGGAACTGGCTCAGTACTCGGGCTACTCCAGGACGATCTGGGAGCTGTGTGGACAAAGGCAGGGAGGTGAAGGGGCTGCAGAGGCCAGACATGGAGACCACCTCTGCCAGAGGAGGGTGCGGGGCCCCAGGAGGGCAGACCGCGTGGGGTTTGGGATGGTGCCTCCGCGCGGCCTGTTTCAGGACGGCCTGGTGGCCTGGAGGCCCAGTGGGGGCCAGGAGCGTCTGGAGACAGAGGCCAGCTCTGGGATCCTCCAGGTCCCTCACCTCCACCAGCCTCCCCACTCCTCTACCCCCCACTCAGAGTCGGGCTGCGCTTCGTATTTATTCATTTAGCCGTTTACTGCAGGCATGGAGGGGGCACGGTGGGGGGGGCGGGCAGGAGGTGCTGGTCCAGGTCTGGCGGTGGGGGCTTAGGCGCTGCGACAGTCCGCAGCGCGGAGCGACAGGAACACGTCCGCCCGGCACTGGAAGGTGGCCCGGCCGTCGGGGAGCCGCTGGCAGCTCTGCAGGTTCGGGGTCACTTCCTTGACACACAGGGTCTGGGGGCAGGAAGAGGCTGAGGGAGCGCCCTGCCCTCCCGCCCCCGCGGCCCCCCGCCGCCCGAGTCCCCTCCACCCCGTCCCGTCCCTCACGACCCCCGCCCCCCGCCGCCCGCGCCCCTCGCGCCCCCTCCGGCGGCCACACTCACGGGGCTCCGCAGGCTGGGTCGCGGCTCCGCGAAGGCCCCGGCCCGGCCCGGGGGTCCCGCGCCCGCAGGGGGCGCGGAGCGGCGCGCGTACGGGGACCTGCGGAAGCCGGACAGCAGTCCCGCGGCGCGGCCCACCGAGTAGTAGCTGGGCCCCGCCGCCGGCTTGTACCACGCGAGGCCGGGCGGCGCCAGCAGCAGGCACAGCGCCAGGGCGGCGGCCACCAGCGGCGCGGACGGGGCCATGGGGACGCGGGCGGCGGCGGGGGTGGGGCCCGGAGCTACAGCCGCGGCGCCTTATATCTGCGGCCGGCGGGGCGCGGGGGCGGACGCAGAGCACCTGTCGGGCCTCCCCCTCGCGGAGCAGCAGCCTGCGGGGCCAGCGCCCCCGCGCCTGTCGGGGATCCGTGCCCGCATTGGCCCCACCCCTGCCCGCTCCCTCTGCCCATGGTCCTGCCTGGATAGAGCCTCAGCCGGGGAAGGGGCAAGCGGGACTGCACTGAACCCCCAACTAGCCCGAGGGCGCGCCGGCCCTAACAGTTACCCCTTAGAGGTCCTCAGTGCTCAAGGCTGGAGAGAGAGCCACTGTGCCCTGAGGACACTTTGTCCTGCCCCAGAAGTACTGATCCCAGGGCCAGGGCTCCTTGAGGACACATCAAAGCCCGGGTGGGTCTGGGGGCCATACTCTGTCCCACACCCCTGCGGGCAGGTTCTACTAACACGGCTACTACTGCTGGGGTCCCTTAGGAAGAAGGGGGGGGGCAGCAAAGCCAGGCCTGACCTCGGGGAAACCAGACCCAGGGGCAGATGACCAGAATCCAGGAGAAGCCCTCCCACCCCGCACGGCCCCCGCCCTGGGTGCCCTGGGTGCCTCAGGAGCGCTGGCCGCTGGGTGAGCACCTGTGTTCAACAGATGAATCAGACCCAGTCCCTGCCCCAGGCCACAGACAAATGGCAAAACAGAGCCGCCCCCGCCAGAGGGCAAGCAGAGGGCTCGCTGGGGGAGAGTGTTCCCAAGGCAGGTGGGAGGAGCTGGCGCCTCTTGGAGGAGGGAGAGCCTGGCTGAGGCTGGGGAGTCCTGAGCAGAGAGACAGGGCTGGATGTGGGCAGGGCCTGGTGGGCAGCTACATGTTCAGCGTGAGGCCCGCAAGCCCGGTGAGGCCCAGGCTGGAGCCCAGGGCAGAAGAGTCCCAAGTGGCAGGGACGTGGGAACAACCTGCAGGAGGGGCTGTGACCTTGGGCAAGTTGACAACCCCTGGGAGGAGGTGAGGCTGGGAAGCCTGGGAGGCTGCACTCAGGGTCCGTGGCCCCAGCATACAGACCCTGTGCCCATGCCCACGGTGTGCACTTCCTGTCATAGGAGAAAACGCCCCAGGCAGGGGAGGCGGGCTGCGGGCAAGCCAGGGTGAGGTCAGGAGACTGCCCGGGAGGGCCCTCGGCGGTGCCGCACACCACCCCTCCTCCTGACTCCCCAGACCCGAATCCGGACTTTATAGACACAAAGGCTCAAGAATACAGCTGCCCGAACCCCACCCAGATGTAGCTTTGTTGGCAGGGCTGTGGGGAGCACCCAGGAGGCTGAACCCAGGCGCCCCTCCTTCCACTCGGTCCCTAAACATCCCGGTCACATGTCCTCCCCAGCACAGGGGCCCTGGTGAATGGGTTTCTGGACAAGGGGCCTGTGACCTCCAGCCTGGGTAACGGTGATGGGTCCCAGGGCCTCCTTTCCTATGGGCACAAGAGGCAGACAGGAAGTAGGGTGCCACACCGGTGACCGGGAGGCCAGCCCCTCTGCATGAACTGCCCAGTCTCCTGCCCTGGGAGCTGAGGAGAAGCAGTGTCAAAAGTGCTCAGCGACTGGCCACCCACCAGGCAGTCAGACACCCACTAGGCACAGGGAGGTGACCACAGGGGGGTGGGTGGGTCCACTGCGAACAGACTGGGAGGAGCCAGTGCCAAGGGACTCCTTGCAGCTCATGGGAACATGCAGCCTGCAGCAGGTTCTGTCCAGAAATGGTCAAGACTCCGGGGGCTGGGACCATGGCCTCCAGAGCCCGCCCCCCACCAGGAACTGTGGACTAACAGAGGTGTCAAGAGTCTCCCACAGGCCATCCTTCCTGAGACACCTGGGGACACATATGTCCTTGACAGGACCTACACCGGGAGGTCACAGCCCTGGCGAGCCAGCCTCCAACTGGATCACCAGCACCTACTCAGGGACAGTGTTTCAGCAGGAGGGACCGCGGGCAGCAGCTACCAGCTGTGCGCAGTCAGAGGCCCACAGACTACTGGGGTGGGGTGACAGCTTCGGGCAGGTGACAGGCCAGCTGATGGGCTACAGGCCGTCGGTCCTTCATTTCCCCTGCTGGCACACACGCACACCTGGGGGGCCTTTGCACCCGGAGCCTGTCAAGCCCCCGGAGCCAGTCACTGTTGGCCCAGGCTCTTCCGGCTGGTCCTGCGCTCCTTCTCCCCCTGGGGTGGTGACTCAGGGCCTGGGTGGCCTCATCCAGATGTTTATTCATGAGTTTTCCTATCACGGCTCGCCCCGTGGGGCCGTGGCAGCGCCAAGCAAACAGGCGACCAGAGGCCTCCAGCAAGGCTCGGGCAACTCAATGAGTTTTATTTATTGGATAAAAGTGTCAACACTTGATGGAAAACAAACGCAGCTCCAGTCCTCGCGTCAACCCTGTCACAGCCCAGAGGGGCCGCGTCACTCCTTGAACTTCCACTCCTGGCGGCACATGGGGCAGTGCTGCTGCACCTGCTGCGCGTTGAGCCACTTGAGGATGCAGTGCATGTGGAAGCAGTGCGAGCACTGGCCCCACACCAGGGGACAGTCGTCACCCGGCACCTTGCCTGCAGGAGGGACGGGAGAGGACCACGCATGTCACACGGGGCGGGAGGGATGTCAGGCGGCCTCGCCAGCCCCCTGCAGCCCCAGGGGGTTTGTGTCCCGAGCCTGTCACACGCTGGGTTTCAGGAAAGCCAAAATCAGGAGTGTTAACGCAACTCTGCAGTGTGCCCCCCAACAAAGGTCAGCAGTGGCTGCCCGGGACTCGCTCTCCCCTGCCCTGCGGGGGCTCAGTTCCAGGGAGGGCTCGGCCCGTAGCCCATCTACAGACACACCACAGTTCCGCCACTTAACCTGCCACAGGAGGTCACAGCGGGAACACATCTTGGTTCCCCCCCGCCAGGGTCACCCATCTGAAGAGTGACCTGTTTCTACTCATCAGGAGAAGGGGAGCTGGGGCCTGGGGCCCAGGTTCCTCTCCCAGACTGCCGTGACCCAGTGCAGGACTGGGGGGGGGGGGTTGGGACCCAGTGGCATTTCCAGTGTTGGTGTCGGCAGCTGAGCGTGAGCGCAGAGCTACCTCCCACCTCCTTTTTGATTCTGGTCTGAAAGGGCCCTGCCTCGAAGGTCAGGAGCCGCAGCTGGGCCCGCCCGGACAAGCAACCTCCACCCAGAGGACGGCCACACTGCCCGGAATCAGGACAAAAATGGGTCCCTCTGATTTCCGAGAATCAAGCAAATCCCATCAAGCGGCTGGTGCCAACAGAGCAGGAAGATCTCCCATAGGCCTAGGTCGGGGTCCCACAGGCCGTGAGAGCTGTGGCTTGCTGCCTCCGCCCCTCCTGGGATTGCCGTCCCCCCACCTCACTGCCCTGGGGGTCCTCTATGTGTCTTGAATGCTAACCGTGTCCACGTGTCACTGGTGCACAAACACAGGGGACCAGACGGACGGGCCGGGGCCAGGACGCACAGGACACCCTGTCGTGGACCAGCTACCCTACACGCAAGTCTCGGGGCTCTCCGAGCACACACACCGCCTTTGGACCCGTGACCACTGTCCTTCCGCCTGACACCAAACACAGGCGCTCGACCCTGCGAAATCCTAGCGCTCCCACCTGGATCCGTTCCTCGCTGACCTGAGGCTGGGAGCCCCCGCCTGGCGGCCAGGAGGCCAGGGCACCCAGCGAATGGGGGCGGCTGCCACCTGCTGCCACACCAGGCAGCTAGTGTGGGTGCCAGGCCAGGAACCTTCCGGGCCTACTGACAGCATCGGTTCCCCCGTTCCGGCACAGCCCCTGCCCCGCAGTGGTGCATGCACCCCACCAAGTCAGAAGAGAGCCACCACTATGCCCTGTTCTTCACGAGTTAGCGGCAAAGAATCCTTTTTTATAACAAAACATCACTCCCTTTCTGAAAACTTTATGACAAAACCAGAAAATTATACACTTGGCAAATAACGGAATTACTGAACTCACTCTGCTCCCCCCAGGCACGGAAGAGGTGGGTGCTGGGGGGGGTGAGAAGGACCCCGTGCCAGGAGCTCACGTGGGGTGACACCTGACTGAGATCCCATCCCACCCCCAGGGCCTTCCCAAGCTCAGCAGAACTCGGCTTGGAATCTCCTCTCTGAAATTAGAGTTGCTTTCAAAAAAAGGATACGAAACAGTGGGCAGGGGCTAGCTCTCTGGGGGCGGGGGTGCCCTGGTAGCGCCCTGATGGGGGAGTACTGGCCACACTGTCCACGTGAGGCAGGGCTAGGGCGGATGGAGCCACTTCCAGCACTCAGTACTGTCCCCAGAACTCAGTAGTGCCTGAGTAGTGCATCTGGTGGGCACCTGAGCACTCAGTCGGTGACTCACCCAAGGTCCTGGTGTCTTGATGGAAATCTTTTGTCATGAAAAGCCGGCTCGAGAGACCTTTACTCCCAAAGCCCTCGGGGACAGGGAGTCGATTCATTACAGCCTCGCTCACTCTGGGTTCTTCACAAGCGCTCAATTTTAGCAAGAGAAACCCTGCGTCACTTAATCTGTATAAAGAGCACCTTAGGCTCGTCAAACACTCTGCACGTGACAACTGGCTCTCACGCTGAACTTCGTGTCTGAAGACCAGACTCTAGATCCCCTACTCTGGGGCGCCTGGGGGGCTCAGTCAGTTGGGCTGCTCGGGTCATGGTCGTACGGCTTGTGTGTTCTACCCCCACATCGGGCCGCGCTGCCTGCTTAGGGTTCTCTCCCTCTCTGCCCCTCCCTTGCTCGCGTGAGCTCTCGCTCTCTCTCTAAATAAATCAATAAACTTTAAATCCCCCGCTTTCTGCAGCTGACGGATCCATCCACTACACCCACAAATGCGGAGACGGCCGGCCGCAGGCCCAGTGGAAGAGCCACCTGTCACACACGGGCTCACTCGGCCACACCCGGTGGAGGGCAATGCTCTCGAGGCTTCTCTTTTCAGAAGGTAACAATCTGTTGCTTAGGAGGAAGCGGCAAATACGTGCCCCTCCAGGCTCCCACAGCCTTGCTGTGTCCCTAAGGATGTATTTATTTAAGAGTGATTAAAATAAATGCCAAAAAAACCCCGATCTTGTGTGTTACTATTAAGTAAAACTTAACCGAGGAGAGCCAATCAATGATTTCCTAAGATGATATCCCACCAGCTGGATGAAGTCAGGGCGGCTTAAGTCCTGGGTGATGAGATTTCCTTTCAGCCAAAGCAAATGTAAAGATTAAACCTAAAAAAAAACTGTTTGCACTAAATTCAGCGATTTGAATTTCACTGTAAGAAGCAAAGCCCACAGAAAAGTCCTGGTGGCTCACAGGGAAAAGGGCCCTCAGCGTCCCCCACGTCCCAGTTTCCTTTTGGAATTTGTCCTACCCCCAGGGTCAACTTGCCTCTGTTAAGTGCACTTGGGTTTTGCTAAAGACTAAATTCACTAGTGCAAAAACCTGCTTTTGACTTAGAAATATACTCAAACATTTGTACCTCATAGGATGTAACAGGACAAAGATGAATCAAATACCACAAAGGGGGCGCCTGGGTGGCTCAGTTGGTTGGGAGTCTGACTTCGGCTCAGGTCACAATCTGGCAGCTGGTGGGTTCGAGCCCCGCGTCCGGCTCTGTGCTGACGGCTCAGGGCCTGGAGCCTGATTTGAATTCTGTGTCTCCCCCTCTCTCTGCCCCTCCCCAACTTACATTCTGTCTCTCTCTCTCTCTCTCTCTCTCTCTCAAAAATAAACATTAAAAATTTTTTTTAAAAAACACAAAGAAAAATCTGCCAAAACCTGGCGGCGGACACTGTGGGACAACACGGCTCGGCTAAGGGCCAGCTGCCTCGGCAAGTTCCGAGAAGGTGGAAGAGGAGCCTGCTCTAGATTCAACAGCGCTCCCTGGGCCTGCTCACCCCACTGAAGAACAGAGACGTCTACGGACAACGGGAAAAATCCGAGTGAGGACGAGGAACTGGGTAACGCTAAAGACTTCTCACCGCGTCCGGTGCGACAGCACGGCCGGGAAAAGGCCCAGGTCACATTTAGAGCCTCTGCTGGAGTACAGCGGCACCTCCTATTTCTCCGCTCCCACGACACACACTCGAAAACCCTGAGGCAAACACGGGACGTCCCTCGGGCACTGTCATCCTAGTGCTGGGTGTGGGGAGGGGGCAGCCTTCTAAAAGTCTCGTTTTTGTTTGCTTGAGGATCTTTGAAGAGTTTTAACACATCTTTCGGCCCCGTGGATTTTTTTTTTTTTTAACATTATTTACGTTGGGGCGCCTGGGTGGCTCAGTTGTTGAAGCGTCTGTCAGGTTATGATCTCCGGGTTCATGACTCGGAGCCCCTGCGAAGGGCTCTCTGCTGTCAGTGCAGAGACTGCTTCGGATCCTCTGCCCCTCCCCACTCGCCCCCCCCCCCCCCCCGGCTCCTGCACATGTGCACGCATGCACATGCACTCGCTCGGTCTCTCTTAAAAATAAATATTTTAAAAGTTTATCTATTTTGAGAGAGAAAACACATGAGCAAGGGAGGAGCAGAGAGAGAGAGAGAGAGAGAGAGAGAGAGAGAGAGAGAGAGAGAATCCCAAACAGGCTCCAAGCTGAGAATTTGGAGCCTGATGTGGGATTCAAACTCATGAACCATGAGATCCCGACCTGAGCCCAAATCAAGGGTCAGACTCTTGACTGACTGAGCCCCCCAGGCGCCCCTTGCCCCGTGGATTTCATAGCTGAGTCTGATCACAGTAAAAGCCTAGGATGCTTTTCCTTACAAAACTTTTGATGGGGTCTCTGTACAAACATGTGACCAAGCCACTTGGCTTTCTTCTGTCCACTTTTTCTTGAGAAAAGGGACCCCAAAACCCAGGCACTTTGTGCAGGTATTTCTGGGGAGACACCAAGACCAGACCAGCAGGCAAAGCTCAAGAGGGAGGGAACACAGGGGACACTCACAGTCCGGGCAGCAGCCATTAAAGGCCATCCGACAGATGCCACAGTTCTCGTCGTTGGCCACCCAGAGCCAAGTGGCCACGCCGTTCCAACACTTAATCTTCACCTTCATGGCGGTGGAGCCTGCGAGCGGAGGAAAGAGATCACCTGGCTACGTGTCTGCGCAACTACAGCCTCTGGGCCCCCAGGGATCAGGAGGGGCAGGAAGAAATGCGAGGGCTGAGCACAGATTTGTCAGGGCCGTGTCGTCCTTGGGAGGACCAAGCTCCCCAAGAGCAAGTCTCCCTACGTTTTCGGAGTACCTGCAGAGGCCGCACAGTTTGCCCTGCGTCCACCAAAGGCTTGCAACACTATTCGCAAAAACGTGCCATCCAGTGCTTTTCAAAGGCATTCGACTGACTTGGGGTTGGCAGATGGAGACCCCGCCCCGGGGAACCAGGAGTTCACGCCAGGGAACAGCCACTCAGCCCGCTCGGCCTGCGGCCCCGGTCGCGGGCTCGGTCGCCAGCGAGGCAAGCCGTATGCCTCCTCCTCCACCGCCGCCGCCCCCAAAAGGGGACCTGGTTGCCGGGTAGGGAGATGCGGGCCGGGCCGGGGGCTCAGGCTCAGTGAGAGAGTGGGGCGCGGAGAAGGACGCAAAGGCGAACGTGGGGAGACGGCGGGGCGCGGGGACTGGGTGACGCGCGGGACAGGGGTGAGGGCGCAGGGAAGGGGGGACGCGGGTTGAGAGCGCGGGGGAAGGGGTGGGGCGTGAGCGCGGGGAGAGGGCGCAGGGAAGGGGTAGGCGCGGGAAGAGGCTCTGGGGCGCGGGGAGAGGGCGCGCGGAAGGGGTGGGAACGCGGAGGGAGGGTGCGGGCCGAGGGAAGAGGTGCGGGTTCAAGGCTCTGAGTGGGGAGGGGCGAGGGAAGGGCGGCGCGCCCGGCCCGCCCCAGCAGCCGCGCCCCGCCCCGCGCTCTCGCACCTCCGCCGGCCTGACCGCGCGCTGCCCCGCCCGCCTTCCGTTGGCAGCAACCGCGCGGGAAGGTATAAAAACGACCGCGGCCACAGCCCGGCACCTCACAGCTGCGCCGCCGAGCTCGCGCCGCAGCGCGCACGCGCCGCACCGCCCCCGCCGCCCGCCCGCAGCCAATCCCCGGCTTCTCCGAGGCCTCGGCACCGGAAGACAGCGCGCGGCTCCGGAAGTGACGCGCCGGCGTGCTGACGCGCGGGCTCGAGCCGAGGCCGATTCCGCGCCCGCCATGGCTGATAAAATGGATATGTCTCTGGACGACATCATTAAGCTGAACCGGAGCCAGCGAGGCGGCCGCGGCGGAGGCCGGGGCCGCGGCAGGGCCGGCTCCCAGGGCGGCCGCGGCGGCGGGGCGCAGGCCGCCGCGCGCGTGAACCGAGGCGGCGGGCCCATCCGGAACCGGCCGGCCATCGCCCGCGGCGCGGCGGGCGGCGGCGGCAGGAACCGACCGGCGCCCTACAGCAGGGTGAGCGCGGAGGCGGCGGGCCCCGGCGGGGGGGGGGCGGGCCGGCGGGCCGGCGCGCGGCGGGGAGGGCGGCGGGCCGCTTGGGCCGGTGGGCGCGGGCGCCGGCGCGGGGAGGTCGCGCGCCGGCCGGGCCCGGGAGGCGGAGAGCGTCCCGGCCTTTGTCTCGGCCGGGCGCCGGGCCTCGTGGCGGCGCGGCCGCGCCGGCGGCGGGCAGAGTCAGCGGAGGGAGCGGAGGAGCCGCGGGGCGCGGGGCTCCCGGGGGGCTGGCTGCGGCCTGACGCGGCGTGGGCGGGAAGGGCCGGGCCGCGGGGCCGTGTGCGGTTCCCTCCGGGCCGCGAGCGAGAGGGAGAGCCCTGGAGAGCCACTGACGGGCCTGTGTCTGCTGCGTTCTCTCTCTCCTTCAGCCGAAACAACTTCCTGATAAGTGGCAGCACGATCTCTTCGACAGCGGCTTCGGGGGTGGCGCCGGCGTCGAGACGGGGGGGAAACTGCTGGTGTCGAATCTGGATTTCGGAGTATCCGACGCTGATATTCAGGTAAGGGACAGGGGTTTCTCGGTGCGCACTTGACCCCCCACGGACTTGGTCCCGTTCGGGAGGTGGTCTTGAATCCCCTCCCACCGTAGACCAGTGAGCCCTCCAGGCCCCCGAGGGCTGGCCCCTGGCCCCCGTGAGGAGCCGCAGGGATGCAGAGCTGAGGTCACACTGCAGTCGCAAGTCCCACGAGTAGGGCAGTGTTGGAAGACAGGCCCCCAGCCTGGCGTGAGGAGCTGCGGCTCTTCCCGAGGTGTCCGAGGTGTCCCGGCAGGGAGAGGTGGCTCTCCTGTGTTTTCTTGCGTTACCGACTCGGCGAGCCGGGAGCCGGGATGTTCATTTTGTTTATTTTGCATTTGTGTTACCGATGTGTTGGGAGGAGATTTTTTTTTCTATGGAAGCTCTTAGAATAGAAGCAGGATGGTGCTGGGCATCTTTCCTGCTCCCTTTGCCCAAGCTCCGTGTCTCACGGAACTTGTGTCCTGATTTGCCCTGGTCTTTCTAGTGGCATAATGCACACCTATCCTTGTTTGAAGCTTCTTTTTTTTCTTTCATTTCTTTTTTTTTTTCCTTCTTTCCTTTTTTTTTTTTTTTTTTTTTGATTGAACTCCAAAGGCATATAAACTTACTTTCTGATTAAGTAAAGACATCTTGAGGATCGGTCCCAGAGATGGCTGGGTCAGGGTGCTGGGCCTTCCTGGGTTCAATTTCCCAGAGCCCCACTGTTTGTTCGACTGCCGTGGGAGGACAGAGCAAGGCTGGTGAGCACTCACGGTGTCTCAACACTTTTTTTAAGGTGGTTTCTGGCCTCCACTGGAAACCGCTTTTGGTGAACTCCACTTCCCGCTGTGTGCCTGCGGCCGGAGTAGCCCCACACTCTGGGTTCCCTCTCCAACTCCCAGCCTGCCTGAGGTCAGGGCAGTTTCCATGGCAGCGCTTGACTTCAGCCTTTGCGGCAGGCTTGAGTAGGAGGAGAGGGAAAGGTGAGCCAGAATCTGCCCTGGGGGAGGGGCTGGGTCAGGACTCCCGAATCTACGGGCCCTGTGAGCTGGTCCACATGATGGATAGCGTCCCTTGCTCTGTGATCTTGGCCTTTGCTGTTTCTTGGTACAGTCCTTGGGTGTGTTGTAAATTCTCCTTTGTTGAAGAAGTTAGCGACTTAATCTTGTGCCCTTCACCGGTGGGCTTTGCGGTCCTTTACCTGCAACCTGGTACCGATGTAAGGTCCCCACGCTGGCAGGAGCCCTCAGGCCCAGCTGCTCCTGGAAGTTGCTGTCCCGTCCGCCCCTCCCTTCCCCCCAGTGTGCACTACCACTGCCCTGCCCCCATACATGTTTGCCTCCCAGGGAAAGACCCCCCCCCCCCCCCACAAAGCAGCTCATACTCCCAGGGACCTGCCCTGGGCCACCAGGAAGGGGAACCACTTTGCTAACAGCTGCGCTTTCCGGCCCCCAGGAGCTCTTCGCTGAATTCGGAACTCTGAAGAAGGCGGCCGTACACTACGATCGCTCAGGGCGCAGTTTAGGAACAGCCGACGTGCACTTTGAACGGAAGGCAGACGCCCTGAAAGCCATGAAGCAGTACAACGGTGTCCCTCTGGACGGTGCGTCCGAGGTTGGACCCGGGATGGTAGAGGGGCCGCATCTAGCAGTGGAGTGTGGGGCCGGCCGCTGTCCGTGCAGGAATATGGCTTACCCCTGTGGCTGAGGACACTTTGCATTCGCCCCTTTGTCTCTCTCTTCCATTCTGCCACCTCTCATGCTGCCCCACACATCTGGACCAACCTCTTGTGAACCCCCATCCAGCAAGCTACATCCCTCCCCTCCTTCAGCTCCTTCCGGAAGATTCACTTCTGTGAAGCCTTCTCAGAACCGCCATAGCACACCTCTGAGTGCGGGGCTGTAGTCGTAAAGACAAAGGTACCGGCTCTTCTTCCGCAAGGCCACTCACACCTTTCCACCCATGAGCACCCCGGACACCTGAGCAGACACCCACCTGACCTGGACTCAAGGAGCGAGGAGGTTCCGGCGGGGTTGTCGTGGGCACCGCCTGCCCTCCTGCCGGTGTCACTCGGCCGCCCCCCTTGCAGGGAGCATCTGAGACACACAGAGCCCCTTTCCGGCGCTTGCATGGAGACCCGGCTGCGGTGCTCCCCGCGGGTGCGCCTCAGAGCCCTCTAACTGGAGCGCGCCCTCTTGTGTGCTTTGCCACAGGCCGCCCCATGAACATTCAGCTCGTCACGTCACAGATTGACACACAGCGGAGACCAGCACAGAGGTGAGTGGGGGCCTGTGGTGCATGGTTGCTCGCCCCGCGGACCTCTGCGGGTCGCGGGAGTGAGGTCCGCTTTCCTCGCCAGCGTGAACAGAGGCGGGATGACCAGAAACCGCGGCTCCGGGGGCTTCGGGGGCGGCGGCGGCACCCGGAGAGGCGCGCGCGGAGGAAGCCGGGGCAGAGGCAGAGGCACGGGCCGAAGTTCGAAGCAGCAGCTTTCCGCCGAGGAGTTGGACGCGCAGCTGGACGCTTACAACGCGAGGGTAAGTGGGGGCCGGGCCCGGGTGGGGGGGGGGAGCCCACCTGGCAGCCTGGGCGCCTGGGCGCCGGGCCTCGTCCTGAGCGAGGACGTTTTGTGTGTTTCAGATGGACACCAGCTAAACCGCGTGGCAGCTCCCCAAGCGGAACGGGCCCGGAGGTCCCCTCCGTGCTCCCCGGCGGGAGGGGGCGGCGGACCGGGGCTGCGCAGCCAATGATGGATTTGTTTCTTTTGTGTTTTAAAATAGGATTTAAAAACTCATGTAAAGGTTTTTTTTTCCTTTTCTTTTTTTTTTCTTCTTCTTCTTTTTTTTTTTTTTTTTTTTTTTAATTCTGAAGCAGACCTGTTTTGTACCGAGTTATTTTTGGGATAAATTTTACCGGTTGCTGTTGTGGGGAAGGTGGCGTTTTCACCTTTTCCATAATAAAATAGAAACGTGTGTAGAACTGGAACCGTTTGATTTGTCCCGCTGTCGGAGTCCTTGTTTGGGCCGAGAGTTGGTTTCGCGACGCGATTAGAGCGTGTGGGGAGCAGCCCCGCGGGCACCTGGCATCCTGGCATGGCCGCGGTGTCCGGGCCCCAGGGGTGCTGGCCGCTACGCCTCCGGCCGCATTCCGCCGATCTCCGATCCGGTGGGCGGGAGGACTTGGGAGCAGCCACCCCGGGTCGTGAGGGGTGGGCTGGGTGCCCCGTGTTGTCACCGGACTTCAGGGGACCCAGCTGGCCGTTCCTTCCTTCTGGCACTCTGCTCCTCAGATGCCTGGGTTCAGCAGCGACTGTGCGACATTTTCCCTTCCTGGTTTTCTCTGTCTGACGTTAAGGAAGGAGCCAGAAAGCGTCCTTGTAGCTGCGTGCCTGGTGAGATGCCGTGGGGGTCTGTGGCAAAGTCCAGTGTGACGCGCAGAGAACTGGAGGGGCTGGCAGACAGGTGGCCCGTCTGGACCCCTCTCTGGGACAGAACGGAGCAGGCCGGTGACGTCACTGGTTTCTATTCCCCATGCCGGGCTGCTCGGAAGAGACCTGAGTCCCAGTGGGGACTCCAGGCAAGGCATGGAGACCTGTCTGGAGTCTTGAGGACTTTCGCCTTCCTCTCCGGAGGTGGTGCCTGTGGGTGACTGTGTTCTATCCCAAAGCCAGTGAGACCTGAGGGCCCTGGCTTGGTGGCCCGCAGGCATGTTCCAGGGTGCAGTGGGCAGTGAGGACGAGGTGCACCCGCAGACAAGAGACCTGGGAGGGCTGGTGGGCTGCGGGGAGCACGGCCCCAGAGCTGTCCCCGAGCCTCACAGCGGGGACAGGGAGGAGGGGGAGGTTGCAACAGGACGACTGGCCAGAGCACAGCCCGTGGCTCAGGCCACTCCCAGGTCCACGTTGGGGACAGCGCTCCAGAGTCCTGGCAAAGGAGCGTGTCCAGGCGCGGCCCCCATTCACTGTCCGCTCCAGCTGAGGCTCCAGAGCCAGTGGCTGCCCCTGGGACGGCCTGCGTCTTGCCGGACCCTAGACGGAAAGGTGGCCTGGCCGGCTCAGCCCCGGGGGAGCCCGGTGTAACAGAGGAGAGGAGCGGCCTGTGGCCGGGAGGGCAGGGCGCGATGGAGATCGGATCCTCGAGGCGCAGTGGGACCACGTCCCTGGGAGGTGGCGCCGGGCCGAGGTGGGCCACCTGAAGAGAACATCTGATGGAGGCGGAGGGGGACCCAGGCCACCGCGATGGGGAGGGGCAGGGTGGTGGCCTAGAGGCATCAGAGCAGTGGCTGAGGGTGCCGTGGTGCAGAGGAAGGCTCGGGAGAAAAGCAGGGGAAGTGGTGGATCTGGGAGGCAGGCAGAGACCCCAGACTCGGACAGGCCCTGGAGTTGGGACCCCATGGGTGCTTTGAGCTGGATGTCGTCCATTTGGCACGTGGACGCTAGCGGAGCAGCAGCAGGTAGTGTGGCCCAGGAAAGGTCACAGGTGACAGGAGACACAGGAAGGGGGTGACGTCACGGGCTGGGGAGACGGGGGCAGGGGGGATGACTCAAGGAGACGCGAGATGTTGCAGGTAAGTCCGGCAGGGAACAGCTGGCCAGACTCCTGAGCAGGGAGAAGCCTCCGACGCTTTCCCTGTTAGCGTCCCTATTTGTGACACAGGAAGCCACGTTTCATTTCAAGGGCTGGAGGACCCTGTCATTGTCTCTGCTGGGATGCTCTCAAGAGGAGAATCGGGGACGGGGGGTTGTATTTGTAGGGACAGCATCGTGATCTGAGGCAAACCAGGCATCAGGCCACCTAAGGGACATTGCCAGGCGTCCCCGCACTGACCAGCACCCTCTGTCCCCCAAAGTACCGTCGCATGAGTGAAAGATGAAGTGACACATGTCTTCCTCCTGCGCTTTGGCCAGCGCCCCTCCCGGCCGACAGGCCACCTCCTTAGCCCAGACGCGGACGCCGGCTGTCCCTCTTCCTGGCCCGCGGGCCGCATGGGAACTCAGCGGCGGGTCGGAAGCAGGGAGGTGATTCGCCTGGCCGGGAGCCCGCACGGATTGCACCCCCTGGGCCTGGGGCCTGACCTGTCACCCTGGGCTCGTGGGGAGGAGCCAGTCAGCCCCCGAGCCTGAGCCTGGCTTTCGGTTGGTTGAGCAAAGATGCCCGCCATTCCTGAGGAATCTAAGCGGCAGCAGCCTGTCCTCGCGGACCAACCCCAGGACACACGGGAGAGGCCAGGGCGGCGGACTCCGCGAGCGCTCCCCGTGGGGTCCTCGAACCCACGGCGCGTCTATGCTCCGAGGCCGGGTTTGTTCTTGCCTTCGGGGAGCGGACGGTGCAACGTAGGGAACAAACGTGGGAGATGGGAACGCAGCCCAATAACCACAGTAGGAGTGGGTGTGCGAGCGAGACCCTGCGTGTGGCCCGGGCTGCGGGGACGCCCCCCGAGGACCTGGTGAGGGCCCATGACTCCCTCGTTACCGGGCGATCCGTGCACCTCTCATTTACCATCCCAAGAGCCTAGTGACGAGATCATTTTATTTTAGAGTTTAAAGAGAACAAAGTGTACTTACCCATCCAACAGGTATGTGGGTGCCTGCCACGTGCCAGCCATCGTTCACGTGCTGGGGGAGATAGGGAGCAAAACAGAGAAATCCTGCCCGCATAGACCGGCCCCTCCGACGAGGGAGAGACGGGGGAAAGTGAAATATAGGATGTCAGGGGCGCCTGGGTGGCTCAGCTGGTTAAGCGTCCGACTCTTGTTTTCGGCTGAGGTCGCGATTGCAAGGTTCGTGAGATCGATCCCCACATCAAGCTCTGTGCTGACAGCACAGAGCCTGCTTGGGATTCTCCCTCTGCCGCTCCCCCACTCACGGGCACATGCTCTCTCTCTCTCTCTCTCTCTCAAAAAAAATAAATTTCAAAAAGAGTTAAAATCTTAAAAAGAAGTAGATCATTTTCTTAAAAAAAAAAGGTATAGGTGGGGCGCCTGGGTGGCTCAGTTGGTTAAGCGTCCGACTCTTGGTTTCAGCTCAGGTCATGATCTCACGGTTTGTGGCATCGAGCTGAGTGTTGGGCTGTGTGCTGACCCCATGGAACCTGCTTGGGATTCTCTCCTGCCCCCCGCCCCTCTTCTCTGCCCCTCCCCCACTTGCACGTGCATACACACTCACACTTTCTCTCAAAATAAATATTTTTTAAAAAGTTAAAGGATGTCAGATGGTGGTAAGGCTGTAGAGGAGAACAGAGCAGAGGGTGGGAAGGAGTAGGGAAAGGCCTTGCTGAGGAGGCAGGGCGTGGAGGTGTGAGGCATGTGGATATTCGGGGGAAAGTTTTACTGGCAGAGAGAACAGCAAGTGCAAAGGCCCTGAGGTGAAAACATGGGGAAGCACAGGGACACCAGTGTGGCTAGCGTGGAGGGGGCAGATGACGTGAGACCTAACTACGGGCCTCTTTGCTGGGGTGAAGGAAGGAAGGAGCCCTGGGGGGCGTCAGCCGGAGATGCACTCTGGCCTGAGGAAAAGGCAGCATATGGGGAAAGGCTGCCTGGGCCCAGAATCCGGGGACTCGGCGTAAATGAGTCCATAGACGATGGCCAAAGGGCAGAGACAATGGAGTGGGTTTTTGTAGTTTTATCTTCTGGTGTGTGGAACGTGAGGTGCTTTTTTAAGACAACTTGTTTCTTGGGACACCTGGGGGGGCTCAGTCGGTTACGTGTATGACTTCAGCTCAAGTCATGATCTCACGGTTCATGCGTTTGAGCCCCGTGTTGGTCTCTGTGCTGACAGTGAGGAGCCTGGAGCTGCTTCGCAGTCTGTGTCTCCCTCTCTCTCTGCCCCTCCCCCAATCGCACTCTGTCTCTCTCTCTCTCTCTCTCTCTCTCTCTCTGTCTGTCTCAAAAATAAACATTAAGAAAGAAAGAAAGAAAAAACACTCTCTCAAACACTTTAACGTTTCCTGAAACCGATTTAATGCTGATTTCTGTTAACTATGTCATTTCTTTTAACGTCAGCCCATTTGTTCCACTACGAAGGCTCCTGGGTGTTATTTTGTCATTTGGATATTCAGATTTACAGGAAAGAAGTGAGAACAGCACTGAGAGTTCCTTCGCGCTCCTCACTCAGACCCGCAGACGCTGGCACCCCATTGTCCTTCCCTCTGAACTGTGGTTGATGCCACTTTCCTCCCAAATCTTTCTCCGCGTAGTTCCCGAAAACGGATAGTCACACGAGCCCCGCATCGGGTGAGCCGTGCTTCCCTCTCCCTCTCCCTCTGCCCCTCTTGGGATTCTCTCTCTCTCTGCCCCTAGCTCACTGGTGCGCTCTCTCTCTCTCTTTCTCTCTCTCTCAAAAAACATTTTTTTAATTAAAACAAATAAAAAATAAATAAAAACAAGGATATTGTCTCACATAATCAGACACTAACATTGACACGATGCCATGATCTGAACTACAGACCTGATTCAATTTAGCCACTTGTCCTAACAGCCATGTTGTAACTGCTTCTTCCCTTGGTGCCTGGTCCGCTGACCTCAAGACGCCTCTAGTTGTCTTAACCTGGTCGTGCTTTCCTTATCTTTCCTGACCTTGACACTTTTGGAGGTCAGTCCCATCGGGATGGTCTCACTTCTTTATGGTTAGACCAGGGTTATGTATCCTTGGTAAGAATCCATCATTAATAAGCCTTTCAAGTTACCATTAATGATTTCATAAACTTAACATTTCTTTCATGTCATTGTTCTTGTCAAATATATAAACATCCAAGTGTTCATAATGGTGCTTAAGAAAAAACCATCCACCCAAATGTCCATCGGCTGATGAACGGATAAAGAAGATATGGTACATACCTACAATGGAATATTACTCGACAATCCAAAAAGAATGAAATCTTGTCACTGGGCAACAATGCGGATTGAACTAGGGTGTATTATGGTAAGCGAAATAAGAGAAAGTTAAATATCATATGATTTGTGGAATTTAAGAAACGAAACAGATAAACATAGGGGAAGGGAAGGAAAAATAAGATTAAAACAGGGAGGCAAACCCTAAGAGACTCTTAAATACAGAGAACAAACTGAGGGCTGCTGGAGGGGTGTTGGGTGGGGGATGGGCTAGGTGGGTGACGGGCATTAAGGGGGACACTTGTTGCGATGAGTACTGGGTGTCCTGTGTAAGTGATGAATCACCAAATTCTACTCCTGAAGTCATTATTACACTACATGTTAACTAACTTGGATTTAAATAAAATTTAAAAATTGTAAAAAAATATTTAATGTTCATCTTGGGAGGTTACTTGGACTCTAATTTTGCAAATAAAAGGAAAAAATCCAACATTTAATCTTTATTTTCTATACAAATTATAAAGGGATATAATGAAGGGATTAAATAGCTGATGACTCCAGGTTTCTTTAAAAGAATCCCAGCTAATGGGTGCCTGAGTGGCTCAGTCGGTTAAGCGTCTGACTTTGGCTTGGGTCATGATCTCGTGGGTTCGAGCCCCGCATTGGGCTCTGTGCTGACAGCTCAGAGCCTGGAGCCTGCTTCCGATTCTGTCTCCCCCTCTGCCCCTCCCCTGCTTGTGCTCTGTCTCTCTCTCAAAAATGAATAAAGATTTTTAAAAAAAGCTTTTTAAAGAATTCCAGCTAAGAAGTGCAGTACCCGAAAGTCACCATTTTATGATGCCTAAAAAACAATACGTGCTGAAAATAACCGTCAGAGGCTGCCGAAGCCATTGGATGAAAGGCTGATGCGGCGACTGGGGAAGGCCGGGCCAGCCCGATGTCCAGGAGCCTGCTGTACCTCACTACAGGTGGGACAAACAGAGGGTCCCCTGAGGTGACGCAGTGGGAAGCGCACACTGACCTGGGGCCCGTCCAGCGTGAGGGGCCTGCCGCACCAGCCCGGGAGGATTCCGTCGGGCAGATCCACAAGTGCCCACGGGAAATTCTCAACCACGTCCCTGGTTTCCTCCGCACCTAAGTGCCACAAGCACAGAAAAGGAGACGAAAGTGACTGTGCTGTAGAATAAGCGCATCTGTGGTCTTTGTCCGAGTTCCCGGCACAGAGCTGCTGAGTCCCTTGGAGTTTCCTGAGTGACTGGAGACGTTTTTGTTACTTGCAAGAAGCCTCTTTCAACTGTCCCGGGTCGGGTCTGTGTGGACGAGATGACTCTCAGGGGCCCCTGGGTGGCTCCAGGGTCGGGACTGGTCACCAGAAAGTCCAAGCCATGATTAGAGGTGGGACTTTCAGCCCCGCCCCGCCCCAACCTCTGGGGAGGGGAGAAGGGCTGGAGATCAAGTGAATCATCGATGGTAACGATTTAATCCATCCTGTCTTTTAATGAAGGCTCTATACAAAGTCCTAAGTGATGGGGTTCGGCTTCTGGTTGGTGAGCACTCACTGGGAGGAGCTGGGAGGGCGCCGCCCCTGGAGGAGGCAGGGAGCCCCGCCCCACCCCATCCCGAGCCCTCTGCAGCTCTTGCTTTTGGCTGTTCCCGAGTTGCATCCTTTAGAAAAAACCAGTAATTGCAAGTAAAGCGCTTTCCTGAGTTCTGAGTTGTTTTAGCAAGTTGTCAAACCTGAGGGGGGTCGTGGGAACCCACGTATTTGCGCTCTGCTGGCAAACGCGTGGGGCCAGCGTCGGAAATAGGGGCCGTCTGGTGGGACTGAGCCCTCGACCCGCAGGGTGTGGGCTAACTCCGGAGAGCACCCGAATGTCACCGAGTTGTGGGATGCCCCGCGTGCTTTCCGATGGTCGGTGTGAGAGAAACATCCCAGCAGCACACTGTCCCCGTGCGCGGGGCTGATGTCATCCGGGTCAGGCGGACGTAGGCACCAGCCTGGACCGGGGCTCTGCGACTGGGAAAAAGTGAACCTGTAGTGTTTGATACTCCCAAGAAGCACCGTTGATTTTGGTAGGTATGTTAATGGTGGTGTTAGGTCGAAAACAAGAATCCTTCGCTGTGCAGGTGAAGCGGAGAAAGCAGAAGCCCAAAAAAATTAAAATGAAAAACTAAGGGCAGGGTAGGCGCCTAGGGGGCTGCGTCCCTTCGGCGTCCGCCTTCGGCTCCGGTCATGATCTTGCAGTGCGTGAGTTCGAGCCCCGCGTCGGGCTCGGTGCTGACAGCACGGAGCCTGGAGCTGCTTCGGATTCTGTGTCTCCCTCCCTCTCTGCCCCTCCCCTGCTCACGCTCTCTCTCTCTCTGTCTCTCTCAAAAATAAACATTAAAAAATTAAAAAAATTTAAGGGCAAGGAGGGCTTTTAAAAACTTACATAAATGAAAAAATACCTAAGAAAACTAACCAGTGGGAAATGCACAAGGACGTGAACAGGCAGTTCACACACAAAAAAGGAAAACATGCCCTTTTAGGGGCACTCAGTCGGTGGAGCGTGTAACTCTTGATCTTGGGGTTGTGAGTTTGAGCCCCCCATTGGGTATAGAGATTATTTAAAGACAAAATCTTAAAAATATGTCCTTTTTAGTAATGCAGGAAAAGCAAGTTAAAATGATATGATGCCATCATTTTAGAGCATTAAAGGGGCAAAGATATGTTTTTTAAAAAGATTAACACAATCCTCTCTTGGAAAGGGTAAAACCAGGGATTTTCATGCAGATGACATGATCCTGAGGTAGAAGAGCTTAAGGAAGCACACGGACATTAAGAAGTAGTGAACAAATCTAGCAAAGTTGCAGGATATAAGATCAATATACAAAAATCAAGGGTGCTTGCCTGACTCAGCGGAACGTGCAAGTCTCAGTCTTGGGGTCATGAGTTCGAGCCCCATGTTGGGGATAGAGGTTACTCAAAAAAATAAATTGAATGAATAAATAAATACACACCTACACCAATTATATTTTATATATTAGCAACCAACAATTCAAAGATTAAGAAAGTTGTTTTCACATCAGCGTATAACAGAATAAAATACTTAGGAACATGGGGCGCCTGGGGGGCTCAGTCGGTTAAGCGTCCGACTCTTGTTTTTGGCTCAGGTCATGATCTTGCAGCTTCGTGGGTTTGAGCCCCGTGTTGGGCTCTACACTGGGAGCACAGAGCCTGCTTGAGATTCTGTCTCCCTCTCTCTGCCTCTCCCCGACTTGTGCTGTCTCTCTCTCGAAATAACTAAATTAATTAATTAAAAATAAAATAAAATAAAATAAAATAAAACACTTAGAGACAAACTTACCAGCAGAAGTGCCAGACCTGTATACTGAAAGGTACAAAATATTGCTGAGAGAAATTAAATAGATGCCTAGAAATACCCCGCTTTGGGTTGTAAGATTCAGTATTGCTAAGACTGCAATTCTCCTGAGTTGTTCCACAGATTCAATGTGTTCTCCACAGGTGCTCGTGTAGAAATCAAGACTGATCGTAAGATTTATATGGAATTTAAAGGACCTTGAACAGGCAAAACAAGTTTGAAAAGAATAATGATGCTGGAACTACACTGTATTATGCTAAGCGAAATAAGTCAGAGAAGGACAAATACTGCATCATATGACTTCACTCATATGTGGAATTTAAGAAACAAAACAGATGAACAAAGGGGAAGGGAAAGAAAAATAAGATAAAAACAGAGAGGGGGGCAAACCATGAGAAACTCTTAATTACAGAGAACAAACAGGGTTGCTGGAGGGGAGTTGGGAGGGGGGAGGGGGGAGGGGCTACACAGACAATGGGGATTAAGGAGGGCACTTGTTGGGATGAGCACTGGATGTCATATGTACTTTAACGTTTGTTTATTTTTTATGTAATATATTATATATTTTTTATTTTTATATAACCCAACACAGGGCTCGAACTCAGGACCCCAAGATCAAGAGTCATATGCTCTTCTGACCCAGCCAGATGCCCCGACAAAGACATTTTAATCGGGGAAATTATTAGTCTTTTCACTAAGTGCTGCAGCAATCACGTATCCCTGCACAAAACAATTTGCCTTTGACTCTTACCTGATGCCGCACACAAAAATAAACTCTAAGTGGATTATAGGCCTAAATGGAAGCTGAAATTCTAAAACTACCAGAAAAAAACAGAAGAGAAAATCTTTACAATTTTGGCTCAGGCAAAAAGTTCTGAGACACAACACAGAAAGCATGAGCCATGAAAAAAATAAGACAAAAAACGATGTTAGACTTTATTCAAATACAAGGTTTTGCTCTTCAAAAGACACCATTAAGAAAATGAAAGTCGGGGGGGGGGGGCGCCTGGGTGGCTTAGTTGGTAAAGTGTCCGACTTTGGCTCAGGTCAGGATCTCACAGTTCGTGAGTTCGAGCCCCGCATCCGGCTCTGTGCTGACAGCTCGGAGCCTGGAGCCTGCTTCGGATTCTGTGTCTCCCTCTCTCTCTGTCCCTCCCCTTCTCATGCTCTGTCCCTCATGCTCTCAACAATAAAATAAAATAAAATAAAAACATTAAAAAAATAAAAAGAAGAAAAGAAAAGAAAATGAAAGTCGGGACGCCTGGGTGGCTCAATCGGTTAAGCATCCAACTTTCGGCTCAGGTCATGACCTCGCGGTTTTTGAGTTCGAGCCCCGCATCGGGCTCTGTGCTGACAGCCCAGAGCCTGCTTCGGATTCTGTGTCTCCCTCTCTCTCTGCTGCTCCCCTGCTCATGCTCTCTGTCTCTCTCAAAAATAAAATAAAGCATTTTAAAAATTAAAAAAAAGAAAATGAAAATGAAAGTCACACCACAGACAATATTTCCAAACCACACACGTGATAAAAGGCTCCTATCCAGAGCGTGTCAGTACTACGACAACCGAGTAACACAGTGCAACTGGAAAACGGACGGAAGACTTGGGTAGATGTCTTCCCAAGAAGACCTTTCATCAGGGAACAGCAAAGCCAACTCACAATGAGACACCACGTCACACCCAGCTTTGATCAAAAAGGCAGACAACGCCCAGCACTGTCAAGGTGCCTGAGTGGGACCTTCGTATGCCCCTGGCAGGACTGTAAAAGGGTGCACCCACCTTGGGGACCGGGGGGGATTCCACTCCTGGGGACCTAGCCAAGAGAAATGAACACACGTTCCCGCAAAGACAAATGCAAATGTTCGTGATCGACAGAACGGAGGTGAAAAGTCCATCAATTACCGGAGGAATGCACGCAAACACACAAACGTGGTATATTTACACAATAAACAGGACCCGACGCACCTCGTATGCCTCAGACGGACGGCGAAAACATCGCTCCAGGTGAGTCAGGCACCACAGGACTGTTCATCGTATAATCGCACTTAGGTGCAATGTTCGGGAGAGACAGATTGATAGGTACAGAGAGCAGGACAGTGGTGCCGGGGGCCGGGAGTGATGGGGCGGTGGGGACACGCATCAGTGACAAAGAGCTCAAGGTGAAGGTTGCAATGATGTTTATTCAACTCTACAAATTTCCCCCCAAAATAATTGAACTATAAACTGTCCATGAGGGGATTTTATAAATTATACCTCGATAAAGCAGCAAAGAGGCAGCTGGGCGGCCAGTCGGTTAAGCACCGACCCTTGCTTTCAGCTCAGGTCATGGTCTCACGATCCGTGAGATGAGCCCCCACATCGGGTCTGTGGTGACAGCTAAGCCTGCTTGGAATTCTCTCTCCCCCTCTCCCTCTGCCCCTCTCCTGCTCTCTCTCTCTCAAAAGAAGTCAATAAACGTGTGAGAAGCTGTAAAAATTAGTTCGTCTTTCTATGTCATTAACCATTTTTATTTAAAGCACGTGAAAGGTTTTAATTCAGAGGGTTTTTTAATTAGTATGTATTCGTATTTATTAACTGCCACGTAGATATTCCTGCGACACGGGACAGCAGGTGGCCGCCCGGGGACCTGTCCTGCGGCCCTACTGCGCTTTGCAGACCCCGGCGCGGAAGTGCCCGATGCTGCGCAAACGCCACGGTCACCATCCTCGGACCGACCTCCGCGCACGCCCACGGTC
>CM053565.1:56046281-56091540 GCA_028646485.1 Cryptoprocta ferox | reverse complement strand
GGGGGTATTCCAGGCGCCAGCGGCTCTGTAAGAGATTACCCAGAACTTAGTGTGACGCGAACACCATTTTCTATCACACTCGCGGACCGTGAAGGCCAGGGGGTGAGATGGAACGGTTCACGTGGCGCGGCGGGACCCGTCTTGCGGGTCTGGGGCCCCAGGTTTCAGATGAACAGGAGCCACACTCCAACCTCCCTCTCACCTGTGCCCTGAGCTGAAGCCAAACTAGGATGAGACTTTTGGGGGTGCCGGCAGGCATGTTTCAGCAGAGGGGAATGTGGGTCACGGCGGCTAGATTAGAGGGCCACGCGTTCTTCGCTTTTCTTCCCATCGAGGGGGGCGAGTCTAACTCCCTGCCCTTGAACCTAGGCTGGCTCAAGTCTCCGGCCTGACCAGCGGAAAGCTGCGGAAGTTTGGTTCTGGCGCTTCCCAGTGGGTTCACACGGAGACTTGTGACCAGGCCTCTCAGAACCCTTGTTCGTGGAGCGCAGCTGCCCAAATCCCACAGGGTGGCGCGGACCCGCCTGCGGCTGGCAGCCTCGGCCGGCCCGGGGTGATGGCTCCGTCTTAAGCGGCCAACCTTTGTGTGGCTCCAGCATGGGCCCGGTGGGGCTGCCACTGCAGGAGTGCTCCCGCTGAGCCCACTCAGCGCACAGGATAGCAGAGAGAACTGTAGCTCGCTGCTCCAGACCCCCTCCGCTTCGGAGTGGTTCTGTCCGCGGCGCTAGGTAACGGGGCCACGAAACGACGGCACAAGGGCTCGTTTCCCCCAGAGAGGAGCCCCTTCCTTTGAGATGAATACGTGCTGACACAGGCTCAGGCCGTTAAGGGTCCAACCCCGGTTCAGGTCATGGTCCTCACGGTTCGTGAGTTCGAGCCCCCCATCGGTGAGCTCAAGCCCTGCTTCAGGATTCTCTCTCTGCCCCCTTGCTCACTCTCTCTCAAAAAAAAAAAAAAAAAAAAGTGCTGAAATACTTATGGTGGCAATAACCTCTGAGGTTTGCTTCAAATTGGCTGCATGCATGGGGAGGGAGGGAGGGCACGGATGGAAAGAGAAAGGCCCGAGGCTGATGAGATCGAAGCCAGGCGGCCACTCCGCTGGGTTCAAAACACCTTTCTTTCTGCTTTGGTGCACGCGGTGCCACCTCCCAGATGGGCCCAACGGCCTCACCTCCTGATACGCTTGTCCCTGTGGTCAAGGGAAGGGCTATGTGACCAGAACAGGGCAGAGGTGACCTGGCTTCTAAGAGACACAGCGGCTTCTCTGGAGAGCTCGCCGTCTCCCTCGCTCTTGTTCTCGGTCCGGCCGGCTCCCTCCCGGGCCTCACCGGGCGGCGGCGCTGAGCACCACCCTGGGCACCGCCAGCAGCGGCAGGTGGCAGGGCCCGAACTCCCCGGGCCGCGAGCAACTGGGCCTCCCGAGGGCGCACGCGCGCTGGCTGGGCATTCCAGCGGAGCGGAGGGGCCGCCTCGGGCGAGGCGGCGGCCGGAGCCACCCGCTAGCTGCGCGCGGGCCGCAGCCAGCCTGGGGGAAGTGTGTTCGGCGGCTCAATTCCAGGCTACGTTCTGACACAGGCAGAGGAGTAACACGACGTGTGTCTGCGATTTTCTACAACAGGGCTTTCTGCTTTGGCTTTTAAGCACTCGGGTGATCCGAGGGCAGCCTTCTCCTCACCCGGCAAGCCGGCAGGGCGGGACAGCGGGCCGCGGGGCCCCGGGAGGCTCTGCTCCGGGGCAGCTCGACTCTCCGCGCAAGGAGCCACAGCGCGCCTCTTAAGTTACACAAAATTCGCAAATGTCCCTTAAATATGAACAAATCTCCAAAAGACAACGACGGTTAGTGTTTTGCGTTAAGCTCACTGCCGAGGCCGCCCCCCGCCTGGCCTCGCGGGTCGGGAGGGGGCGACGGCGGGGGGCGCGCCCCCGGGGCCGCTGGGGGCCGTGCAGGGGGTCGGGCCCGGGAGAAGGCCGTGCGCTTCATGAGGTCCCTCCCGTTGCTACGAAGTGTCCCTCGGCCCGGCGCGCCGCCAGCCTCAGACACCTGCCCACTTCTGTCGGCGGCAGGCGACCCGCGCCCGGAGCCCCTTGCCGATCCCCCTCCCGCGGCGCCGGCCGCGCAGTCCACGGCCGGGGGTGGGGCGACAGAGCCCGGTGGCCCCCGCGCGGCACCTCGCGGACATGTCACCACGGGCGGGGGAAGGGGCACGGGAGGCCGCCGACACTGTCTCGGGCCCTCGGCGTGCGGCCGAGCCCCGAGGACGCCCGGGGTCGGCAAACAGCCGCAGCTCACGGCGGGACGCGCCCACGAGGCCGGCTCCACAAGATGGCGGCGGCGCGCTCCCGGCAGCCCCCGCGCGCGCATGCGCTCTCCGCCGCCCGCCCGGCGCGAGCGGAAGTCGCGTGACCCCGGAAGTGGCGGGCCGGGCGCGCGCGGGCGGGGCGGCGACGTTCGTCATTCCGTGCGGGAGGGAGCGCGAGAGCGGCGCGGTCGATCCTCCGGTGAGCGGCGGCGGCGGCGGCGGCGGCGGCGGCGGGCGGGGCTGGGCGGGGCTGGGGAGGGGGCGCCGGGGGGGGCTGGGGGTGCCGCGCCTTTGTTCGCACCGCTCGCCGGGGGTGGGCGCGGGCCGGCGCAGGCCTCCTTTGGGGCCGCCGCCCGAGTCCCGCGGCGCCCCCTCCCCGCGGACGCGCGCCGGCTGGACCCGGGCCCGGCGCCCCCTCCCCGGGGGTGGTGGGTCCGGCCAGGGCGGCGGGGGCACCGCGCCCCTGCCGGGTTCCCCAGCACCCCACCCTGCGCGGCGCGCCTGCCCGCCCAGATTGCGGGGCCCCGCGGAAGGAAGTGTGGGCCGCGGCCATCGCGCCCGGAGGATCCCGTCGCCCGCGGCCGCACTTGGGTGGCGTTAGGGCGTGAACCTTTTAGAGGAATTTAAGAGGAAGCGGCCGCGAGGCCTGGAAAAACGGGCGGGCCCCACCCCGCCAGTGGGTTCCCGGCGGCCCTTTGTGCGGTCTGCTGCTCGGGCAGCTCCGGGCTGCCAGCCTGGTCCCGTGGGGAGAGGCGTTGGTGATCTTCCTGGGGCAACCTAAGGTCTAGTGTGGACCGGGCTATAGCCCGCTTCCCTCACCGCCCAGAAGGATCCGAGTGGTTTCTGATATTTCTCAGATTCTAGCGGGGTGCGATGGGGATCCCTAAGCGAAGCCAGCCTCATACACTGCTTCTTGTCCCGACAGCACTGTCCCAAGCTCTTCTGCGCCAGGATCCAGAAAGAGGGTCCTGAGACCACGTAGGCAGGTTTCAAACTCTCACAGTTGGAAAGAACATTGGCAGATGGTTAGGGTTGCTCCTGACTGTTGGGACCCACCTGTGGGAGAGCCCTGCGTTTGCAGGGGGAGGCCTTGCTTCACTGTTAGAACAGGGCTGAAGGAGTGTGCTTGGTCAGGGGGCCCCAGGAGGAGGCGTCCCTTGAGGATAGGGTCTAGGCAGCTCCAAAAGAATAGCAGAATTTCAGAGGTGACCCTGCAGGGGCCCTGTCACTTGGGCCTGGCGACCTGCTCTTCCCTCAGGATGGGGGAGGTATGCCGGGTCTCCCTGAGGAGCAGGCTCCAGGCCCCACTTAGTTCTGGATGCTCTTTCCAGATTGTCCCAGCAGGTCCCCAAGGTGGGCAGGGCAACGAGTGTGGTTCCCTCTGGGCCTGAGGAGCCTGCGTTTGGGACTTTGGCACATCTCCGTCAGTAGCTGCTGTCTTCAGAAGGCAGCTATTCCCTTGGGTCCAAACATAGAGCCTGGTTCCCCGCAGAGGTTTTTCAACAGCCTACCTGGGCTGGGGGTGGGGCCTGCTGAGGGGCCAGAGAGGGAGACCCTGTGGGTCCCTTCAGGCTGCCACAGCCCTGTCCCTGCCCACAGGTGTGCCAGACCCAGCTAGAGGTGAGCATGGCCGAGCAGGAGCCCACAGCTGAGCAGCTAGCACAGATTGCAGCCGAGAACGAGGAGGATGAGCACTCGGTCAACTATAAGCCCCCTGCCCAGAAGAGCATCCAGGAGATCCAGGAACTGGACAAGGATGATGAGAGTCTGCGCAAGTACAAGGAGGCCCTGCTAGGCCGTGTAGCTGTGTCTGCTGGTGAGTGGGCTGAAGCAGCACCCAGAGGGACACCTGTCACTTCTGGGTTTCTGCTGCCTCCCCCACCCTGCCAGCCATGGGTGGGGTAGAGTTTTAACCTGCTCTCACTCTGCAGACCCCAACGTCCCCAATGTTGTCGTGACCCGCCTGACCCTGGTGTGTAGCACAGCCCCTGGCCCCCTGGAGCTGGACCTGACAGGTGAGTGGCAGCCTGGGGTCCTTGGCCCACCAGCATCTTGCCGCTTCGGCTGAAAATCGTTTTCTGGAATGCTGGTGCCCTCTTGTGGGGGGCCGGAGAAGTGCAGCCAGGAAGTGTTGGGCTGTGGCTTTCCAGAGGCCTGGGTCCTGGGTGGAGCTACCTGGGCCCGCCTGGGTCAGGGTGGGAGCGGAAGGGGTGCCCGCAGCTGCACGTGGGGGAGGTGCTGAGGTCAGCGCAGCTTCCTGTAGCTGGGCCTTCAGTACCAGCTTCTTCCTCGGCACAGGTGATCTGGAGAGCTTCAAGAAGCAGTCGTTTGTGCTGAAGGAGGGCGTGGAGTACCGGATAAAAATCTCTTTCCGAGTAAGGCAGAGGGTTTCGCGGGGGGCGGTGACGGGAGGAGTTGGGCCTGGAGAGCCCCACCGAGCTGGGCTTGCGTTCTGTCCCTGCAGGTGAACCGGGAGATCGTGTCCGGCATGAAGTACATCCAGCACACGTACAGGAAAGGCGTCAAGAGTGAGTGGGGCCCGGGCGAGGGGGCAGGGGCCGGTGGCCGCCCAGAGCTCTGGGATCAGCAGGGAGAGGAAGGAGGCGGTGTGCGGCCCCGGCCCCGGGTGGGGGCAGGCGGCACTGGTGACCCGTGCGTTTCCTACACGCAGTTGACAAGACCGACTACATGGTGGGAAGCTACGGGCCCCGCGCAGAGGAGTACGAGTTCCTGACGCCCATGGAGGAGGCCCCCAAGGGCATGCTGGCTCGAGGCAGCTACAACATCAAGTCGCGCTTCACAGACGACGACAAGACTGACCACCTGTCGTGGGAGTGGAACCTCACCATCAAAAAGGAATGGAAGGACTGAGCCCTGGCCCCAGGGGGAGGGGGCGGGCAGGCCTTCGGACAGACGGATGGACCTGTCTGACGTGCCCCACCCCCACCACCCCTGCCCCCGTCCCAGCCCCCTACCAAAGTGCTGACAGGCCTGCCCCCTGGCCGGCCCTGCCCGTCCCGCCCGGCCTGCCCGCCCGCAGGCCCCAGCCGCCTCGGTGGTCTCGCCTTGCTGCTTCTGCCTGCGCTGGGGGGGTGGCGGGGGGAGGGGGCCTGCATCCCAGGCCTCCGCCTCCCTTTCCGTACCCCTTCAGGTTCCCCGACCCGTCCTAACCCGACTGGAGGCCCTGGCTTTTCCAAGGGAACCTCGTGGGGGGTTTAGGTCCCTGTGGGCCTTTGCAGTTGCCCTGAATCCTGTTCTTTCTCTTCTTCGGGGGTGGGGTGGGGTGGGGTGGGGTGCATGATTGGAGGCCTCTTGGGGGCCGGCCACCCTCCTGCTTTCACCTGTCCCCGGTCAGTTCATCCATCGCTGTCAGTAACCGTCTAACCATGATGCCTTAACATGTGGAACGTGTGCTGTGGGGGCCGTCACTAACCTCTAACCCCCCGTGTCTGCATGAGCATGTGGTCTCCCCCAGTCCCCGCCCCTTCCGCGATCCCCCCCGTGGCCCCGGGAGGTGTGTGGGATGTGCTGCTGCTCCCCTTGCCCGCCAGGGCCTAGCCAGCCCCCTCCCCCGGCCAGGGCTGTGGGGACGGCTCCCAGGGCCTGGGGAAAGCCAAATTGCCAAAACGAAGTTGCCTCCGTTCCCATCTGAGAGGCCGGGTGTCCTCACGCCTCTGCCTTCTTTGTCCCGGTGGGCGGCGCCGGAGCCCGCGGCCCCAGGAGACAGCCCTCGCCGGGCAGAGCCAGCGGCCGAGCCTTATGTGTTCCACCCGGGCCTGCCGGCCCCGGGGTCGTGTGCCTGGCCCGTCAGTATTTATTGCCTCCATATGTGCCGTCCTCTGGGCCCCCTGGCCTGCCACCTCTGCCCCCAGGCTCGGTGCCACCATCCCCGGCAGGCCCTCCCCGGACCCAGCCAGGACAACCGTGGGACCAAGTGCGCACAGTCGGAGCCCTCCCCTGTGCCTCCCCTCCTCTGCCTCCCCCGTCAGGACGGGGCCCAGAATGCCCAGGAGCCTGACCTGCTTCTCCTTCTCTGACCGGGAAATAAACTCCCCCAAAGGAGCCAGGGTGTCTGCTGCTTGTCTCCGGGCGGGTGGGGGCAGGAGGGTGGCCACAGCCGCTGCTCCCGTGGCCACTTTCTTACTAGTGTCGAGTGGCCAGGGTTCACTGGGTGAAGATCTGGAGTCCCCAGAGTGCCCGAGTGGCCGGCGGGAGGGGGCATGGTCAGCCCGTCTGGGGGTCTGGAGCGCAGGTTCCTCAGAGGAAATGCCCAACCCTGAAGGAGGGGAGCCTCAACTAGAAGTCTGAGGCCTGTGCAGGAGGCAGGACGTGGGGGTACAGGATGAGAGGAGCCCTGCTGCCCCCTCCTATAGGGTGCGTGGGGGGCGCTGCACTGGGGGGAGAGGGGATGTCCATGCTGTGGGCCGCAGGACCGGGCAGGGTCAGGGCTCCAAGGGTGAAGTGGCGTAGACCAGGGGAGACTAGGGGACCCTTGCTGTTGAAGGCGCAGAAGAACTAGGAAGGGAGCCCTGAACAACAGCCAGTCCGGTGGACCAGAGCGGCCTCTGCAGGGCCTGGAGGGGGGATGACCCTGCCTCCTCTCCAAGCACCACCCCCAGGGCAAGTGTGGGAAAAGGGCAGCCAGGCAACCTAAGCTCCAGAAACCCTCCTACCTGGCCCGAGCGGGTTAGACCAGGTGCCAGGTTAGACCAGGTGCCAGGTGCCGCGCGTGGAGCCCCTGCCGGCCACACCTATGGCAGCCGGCGCCTCCTTCCATTGCTTCGAGCCAGCTGGGGTGGGCCAGGGACCACGCGCCCGTCCTTGCCAGGACAGCTCCCCCGGGGCTGGTCACCGCCCTCCTGATC
Source organism: Cryptoprocta ferox (assembly GCA_028646485.1). Lineage (NCBI taxonomy): Eukaryota > Metazoa > Chordata > Mammalia > Carnivora > Eupleridae > Cryptoprocta > Cryptoprocta ferox. The sequence continues at coordinate 56,084,375 of CM053565.1, read as the reverse complement.
GGGCCGTGCTCCATGCCCTGAGGAAATGGCACTTCCTGCCCAGACGCAGACCCCAGAGCCAGCCGGGGCAGGAAGCCGCTGCGGCCCCAGTACTTGACTCCGCGGGGGCAGAGACCCGAGGCCGCCTCTCCCAGAGCCAGAGCCCGGCAGCCCCGACAAGCCGGCGGGCCAGGCCCGGGCAGGGCGCGGCGGGGAGACCAGGTCCGGGCGCGGAGGCCTCCCCTCCCCGCCTGTCGCTCATCCCGCCTCCTCGGGCATAAAGCTCCATCTGAGCCCGCCCAGAGCAGCTCTGGGGCCGCCGCGGCCTCGTCCCCTCCCGGTACACTTCCCCAAAGGCCCGGTGAGACCCTCTAAAGCCAGGGCAGTCCTGTGCTGCCAACAGGTCCGGGCACGGGGCCCAGGCCCTCCGAGCCCGTCGGGCCAGAAGGCCTACTGCTTTTGCCCCCGGATTTTCCCAGCTTTACCAGCCATGTGAACTCGGGACCCGGAGTGCCCAGTTGTACGGGCACAACGCCAATCCCCTGGACTTTGTTCCGGCTCCTCCCCTGCTGAAGGGCAACACGGGGTGGCACCTGCAGGACGTGTCTCTCGGGTCCCAAGTCTAACCTGACCTCCCGCTTCCACCCTGAACCCGTCTGTACAGTCTGGGAGCCAGTGTCTGTGGCCCTCGGCCCTCCTGCCTTCTTCCCTGTCCCCCAGGAATCCCCAAGCTGCCACCTCCTCATCTACTCCCAGACGGGCCCTCCATTCGCTGAGAGTGCCGTGGTCACCAGGTCAGGGCCCCTGATGTGACCAACTGATCACCGACCACTGTGGTTTATGATCATCTTCATGCCCGGCACAGCCCCGCTCCACAACCAGGACCCCTGCGGCCCCCACCCCCCGGGGCACGCTCACCACTGTGCCCCCAGCATGCGCATGTGCAGGGCTGCGTGCTGTGCCTGACCGGAAACCTAGTCAGGAGTTTCAGAGGTGCAGCGAGCACGTCTGGGGCTTCCATGACCCTGCCATGACCCGCTCGACGCCGACCCTATCACAGATTGGAAGGCAGCTGTATTCTGAGAACTCTACTTTTGGGAACAGTGTTTATCAAAACATCTAATATTTAATGGGCAACTTCTCCGAGAACGCGATGCCTAAAGGGTGTCCTGTAGTTGTGCTGGGCCCGAGACACCAGAGCCACAGCCACAGGGGCAGGCGGGGTGCCATCCTCCAAGGGCACATTCCAGCTCAGGGCCCAGGCACAGGGCGAACACAGCCCCACTGGCGCTCTCTGGAGCTGTTTTTGGAAGGTATGTGAATGGGTCTTCGGAAGAAGGAGACACATGCCAGCCCTCCCTTCAAAGCTGAGGCCTGCAGAGGTGTTCGCTCAACCAGCCCGTGTTCCGGGACCCACCCCACAGAAACGGCATCCCAGGCCTCCTCCCAGCTGAGAACCCCACTTTCCTGCTTCTGCGCGGGTTGGTACATGAGGTCAACTCAAGAGGAGCAAAGGCATTTTGAGAAGGCACATGGGTGCGGCCAAGGTATCAAAATACCACCGTGCCCGGTTCAGGCCAGAGCCCGCTCACCTGCCTCAAGGGGCGTTGCAGCAGCCCTCAGGGCAGCCGTGGAGGCGCAGACTCCACCAGTGGCTCACTCGCGACCACCGGATCCTTGTCTGGTTTGTTCTCCCCTGGATCCCACCGTTCTCATCTTTTGTCGGGACTGTACGCTCTGGGGTGAAGCTGCCTCCAACCGTCACAAACTGATCAATGCCGTGGTATCTCTAATCTCTTCGCTCTGCCCCCAGCAAAAAACTCAAGCCGCACTATTTAGGCACCTAAACCCTGGTCTCAGGGGCGCTTCTGAAATCTAGGCCTTGGATCAGGCCCCAAATTGCAGTCTGTAAAATAAGGGTCGTGGCGATCATAAAGCGTTGGGAGATAGCACAGCAGACATGAGGCAATCCCCAGCGGTCCCCAGAGAGCAGAGGGGAGAGGACTCGGCTTGGGACTGTTAGTTACAAAAAGCTGTCATTCGACCTGCGGAGCCCCAGGCCAGGGCTCTCTCCCCCCCACCTCCCAGCTGGCGCCTGTCTTTCCACGCCGAAAGTCTCAGCTCCTGTTAAGTCGTCCCTGTGAAGACAAGGATGCCAGCAGGTACAAGTGCCTCTGCGACCCTTGCTCTCCTGGCACTGCAGGAAGAGCACAGAGAACCTGGCCTTGAACTTCAGGAGTTCATATTCCAGTTGAGGCAGTCCCACACAGGACAGATGGGAACACGAGCCCTCCCTAAAGCAACCCATCAACAAGTGAGAATTCTCAAAAGCACAAAAGCATCTTTTTTCTCTGTCTTACCATTTCTGAAATGAGGATGTTATTATAGTCAACGTGTACAATTAACGTGGGCGTGTTTCTCTTCTTCCTGCCAAGTTATTAAATTGATGAGTCTCAAAGCTAGTGGTGGTGGCGTTTCGCAACGGAGGAAGCGAATACAAATGAAGAGGAAGGGTTCCTGGAGACAAACGGCGTGCTCCAGGGGTGGGGTGGGGTGGGGTGGGGTGGGGTGGGGCGGGCAGCCAGGGGAAGCAGACGTGGTGGCAGAGGCTTTGAGCAGTGACCGAAAGAGACAGCGGATCGCTCTAGAGCAGCGCCGTCATGCAAAAATAGGGTGGGAGCCACAACTGATATTTTAAGGTTTCTAGAAGCTAGTCGAATATTTTACTTTAGCCCAATGTATACAAAATACCAACGCAACATGTCAATATAATAAAGTTAACGGGAGTTCCCGTCGCCTCGGTGGGCAGCTGGCGACCGCCGGGGAAGGAAGTGCCGGGGAGCCTGGGACGGCTCGCAGAGAGCCGGTAGGAATCGGCAGCCGGCGGGGAGGCAGGTGCGCGGCCCCCGCATCGGCCTCCCCCGGACCCCGAGTTCCCAGCTTTCGGACCCTCAGCTGCAGCGGCCCAACCTCCCTCTTCCTGCACCCGCTCCGGTGGGCCTCCTCGCCGGCCTCCCGGCCGTATCACGTCCGGCCTCGGCGTCCCCCGCGCCACTTGCGCGCCGCCTCCGCGCGCAGGCCAGCCGAGTCCCGCCGGCCATCTCCACACCCCTACACTGCGCTCGGCGCACGCACCGCCCGACCCTCACGCGCACCGGAAGTTGCGTTAGCTCTCCTACAGATTCGCAGAGCTGGAGGCGGTGCCAATTGAGGACAAGCCGTCCAATCAGAATGCAACACGAAGGGTTTCAGAGGCGCAGGCGCAGCTCCGCCCATCACCTGGGAGCTCCGCCCCACTGCCACGTTTGACGACGGATCGCGCGGCGGGGGGGGGGGGTGTGCTCGCATATCTTGGCCAATCAGGAGCCGCAGATCCCGGCCTCCAAAGGTTGCAGCCATTCCAGACCCGCGGAAGGTGTAGGAGAAAGCCACCAGTCACAAGTCGAAGGAGAGAAAGTTCTCCATCGGGAGCCAATGGAAAAACCGGGAGGAGTGCGAGCGCGAGCTCCTCGGCCAATCCCGGGCGAGGGCGAGGGAAGCCCCCATGGTGATTTCGAATCCGGGGTCGGGGGCCAGAACGGACAGCCAGTGCGAGCGCCTTGGAGGCGGGCCTCGGAGCCCGCCAGCCAACCGAGAGTGAGCGCAGGCGGGCGCGCGCACGGCGGCGGCCGGGCTTATAGGGGCGGGGCGGGCGGCGCGCGCTCTCGTGGCCTCGCTGTCCCGGCGGCGCCAACCGAAGCGCCGCGCCCGCTGCCGACATGCTGCGCCGCGCTCTGCTCTGCCTGGTCCTGGCCGCGCTGACGCGCGCGGGCGCAGCCGCCCCGGAGGAGGAGGACCACGTCCTGGTGCTGCACAAGGGCAACTTCGAGGAGGCGCTGGCGGCCCACAAGTACCTGCTGGTGGAGTTCTGTGAGTGCCGCCGGCCGGGCCGGGCCTCGCCGTGCCGGGGCGGGGCCGCCGGGGCGGGCGGGGGTCGCCGGGGCTGTCAGCATCCCGGCCGCCCCTCCCGAGGCGCAGTCCCGGGCGGTGCGGCGCCCAGAGCTGCCGTCGGCGCCCGCGCGCTGCCCGCGTCCTGGGGGCATCCCTCCTGCCTGAGCCGCGTCCTGAGGCTGGCCGCAGGCCGACAGCCGGGACGTGCTCCATCCCTTATGTCCTCACGGCGGGGGCTTCCGTTAGCCTGGGCGAGCTGCCGCCCGTACAGAGGAGCCCGCCAGGGGCCGGCCCCCTGACCGCCCCCCAGGACTGATCCCCGGAGCGCCCCACTTTCAGCCCCAGACGGTTCGCTTTAGGAGCGCTGTCACCCAGCCTCCAGAACCCCCGTCTGCGTGTATGCGTGTAAGCCCTACACACAGGGTGGGGTGTGTATGTGTGCTACACACGTAGCAGCGGGGTGGACAGCGCTGCTAACCCGAGCGGACAGGCAGTTGTGTTCCCACAGTGCGAAGGGTCACTTCTAAATGGGCGTCTCCGGGCAGGTGTGCACAGGTGTGCCTTGCACGTTCTCGACCGGGTCTTGCGGGGCGTGCAGGTGCCGTGGTGCTAGCTCCTTGACTTTTCTGGGAAACCGCAGGGACACGACTGCCCTCACTGCCCGCAGGTGATAGGAAGTTACCCATCTTCAGAGTTTGTCCTGTGCCAAGCAGCTTGGGGTCCGGTGTCGGTTTGTCGTTCGTGGCCTCTGTACCAATATTGCCCAAGAGCATGGAGCTATCAGCTCAGCCCTGTGGGTTCAGGGGGGTCATCTTGGTGAGCAGATAAGATTTTTATGGGAGGACGTACCGGGGGCCGGCGAGGGACGCGGTGGAACCTGGTCGGCGCTGCTTTTCCACCACCCCCTTTTCTTTTCCAGACGCCCCGTGGTGTGGCCACTGCAAGGCCCTGGCCCCCGAATATGCCAAAGCAGCTGGGAAACTGAAGGCGGAAGGCTCGGAGATCAGACTGGCAAAGGTAGATGCCACTGAGGAGTCCGATCTGGCCCAGCAGTATGGGGTGCGTGGCTACCCTACGATCAAGTTCTTCAAGAACGGAGACACCGCTGCCCCCAGAGAGTATACAGGTGGGAGCGCCGCACAGCTGTCCTCCTCCCCGCAGGCAGGGCTGTGCCTGCAGGCTTTGGGAGAGACCGGAGGGGCGGGGAGGCGTGGCGGGGACCCTGGTCTCAGGCTGCATTCTCGGTCTAGTTCAGCCACTGACACCTGGTGGGGAAAGTTCTCCCATCCCTGAAAAGTGCGCCAGGTGGAGAGGGACGTCCTTCGGGGGCACGTGGCAAGCCTGTCCTAAGGTTGACCCGTGAGGGGAGCAAGGCTGAGGCCCTTGGGACCACTCGGAGCCACAGGTAGCGATTTCGGACTGTGGGTGTGCCGGCTCCCAAGCCGAGTGCCCAGGGCCTGCCAACGGGCAGGGGGCTGAGAGCCGCTGGGTGACAGGCTGGCGTCACTCGCCTGTCCTGGCAGAGCTCAAATGCAAGCCCAGCCCCGAGTGCGGCACAAGCCCTCTTCGCCGCCTCTGGGGCTTCCTCCTGGGGGCTGGGCCCCTCTGGGGCTTGGTAGGTACCGATGACAAGAGGAGAGACTTTTGTCCACAGAACCGGTTCTGTGGCTCTTCTGGCAGTGCTCTCGAGCAGCCTCGTTAATTCTGGCGTCAGCAGCTCCGGTGTTCTCTGGAGGCTGCTGTGTTGTCGCTCCCGTGTTCACCTGTGCTGGCCCTCGGGACAGGAAGTGCAGAGTTCCCACGATCCCGGGGCTTACGCTTAGGGTTGGTGAATGAGGCACCTGCTCCTAACTCCACCTGTAACTGATGAGTCGGCATCTTGCTGCCACTTAGGAGAGTCCTTCCAGGCGTGCGCTTAGGCGCCCTTCCGCACGCTGGGCCTCGGCCACACTCCTGAGCAGGGGGAAGGTTCTGGCCTCCGTCCCAGGAGGAGCAAGCTTCTACCTTTTTCTTTTGTCGGCCCTGGGTGGCGTGCAGGAGCCTGATCTGTCTCATTTGGCTAGTTTGGGAGGCACGCAGGGAGGGCCAGGCCACGGACAGGGCCACCCAAGCGGCCGTGCCGCCCCAGGCCAGCTTGAGCTCGTGGAAAGCGGGCATCGAGCTGATTTACTAACCAGCCCTTTTGGTTTTTTTTTTTTTTTTAATTTTACCACATCCTTAATTATGACAGAGCCTAGCGTGAGGCCACTGGAGGAAAGCGTGTGTGGTTAATGAATTTAAGTGTCCAGGAAATTTAGAAAGCGCAAAGGGGTTAGAGGATCAGGTGGCGGCGTGATTGTGCCACCCGGGGGGCAGCCACTGCATCTCCCCTGCTTCACGCTCAGTCCCACTTTCTCAGGCACAGAAGAGGCTTTTTAGCCCCAGGATTTGCACAGGCGTGTAGACAAGGTGCCTCGTCTGGGAGGGGAGCATGGCGCCCCGGGCTCGGCAGAGAGCTGGGGCGGGGGGGCTGGCTCTCAGTGGCACCCGCGTGTGTTTGGGCGCAGCTGGCAGAGAAGCCGAGGACATCGTGAACTGGCTGAAGAAACGCACCGGCCCTGCCGCCAGCACGCTGCCTGACAGGGCCGCTGCCGAAGCCTTGCTGGAGTCCAGCGAGGTGACGGTCATCGGCTTCTTCAAGGTAGAGGCCTCGGCACCCTGTCTTTGGGGGGAGGTTCCCTGTGGCCTGGGCACGGCCTGTCCTGTTGCCGACCCAGGCGGAGGACCCTTGGCGCTCGGGTGAGTGGCCATCTCTGCTTCTTCCCTGTAGGACGTGGAGTCGGACTTTGCCAAGCAGTTCCTGCTGGCAGCGGAGGCCATCGATGACATACCTTTTGGGATCACGTCCAACAGCGACGTGTTCTCCAAATACCAGCTGGACCAGGACGGGGTTGTGCTCTTCAAGAAGGTGAGTGGCCGTCCAGCAGCCCCGCCCGGGGCATGGAGAGCCCGCGGCGCGGGCTGCCTGCCTTATCGATTCCAGCGCCTGAGAACCTTGCCCGGGCGGCGCTGGGCTGCAGGCTGGACTTATCGGGGGCCTGTTTTGCAACGTCAGACCGTAGGAGCCGCTCCGACAGCGGCCTTCAGACTTTGCGCTGTGGGCCCTTTGTTCCAGCTCCAGGGGCAGCCCCAGGACCGTGTTTAACGGCAGCAGAGCTGCTCCGGAGTGTGCGGTGCTTCTGAAAAAGAACGCAGAGCACGCAGGAAAGTTCGCCGTCTTAACCTCTCCCGAGCACGTGATTCTCAGGGCGGCCGCTGCGCTGTGCGCTCAGCTTTTTGGTCCCTGGAATCGGAGGCCTCTCAGGTGGCCCAGGCAGAGTAGAGAAGGGCAGAAATCGGGGTGGCGGGGGGGGGGGGGGGCAGGTGGCGTGTGTTCGGGGATGGAGATCCGGCCTTTCACTCCTGCTGCGACCAGGTGGGAGGAGGGCAGGTGTGGAGCCCCAGCAAAGCGGGAAACCCTGCGGTCAGAAAGGGCACCAGCCTCTGGCCCAAGGCCACTGTGTGTGCGCCCCACGTGTAGGCCAGCTGGGCCGAGTGACTGAGGACAGGTAACTTTGTGTAGAAACTGCCGCATCTGGCCCCTTGCCAGGGGCTGGCCGGAGGGGTGAGGAGGGTCTTCTGGCTGTATGTCCTGAGGACTGGGGACACCAAGGTGGTTCCGGGCGGCTTTGTTCCGGCGTCCTTGCCATGCCGGCGTTTTTCAGTCCTGCCTTCAGTCCTGGAAACAACTCCAGATCCTGGTAGCCCCCTCCACCCCCCCCCCCGGAGGGAACGGAGGCGCTGTGAGGCCCCCAAGGGGGCCTGAGTGGGATGGGCCTCTGGGGGTGGCCAGGGTCCCGGGTCCCGAGGTTGAGGCTAACGGAGAGGAAGAGTGTCTCGGTGGGAGAGTGTCTCGGTGGCGTCCGTGTGCCATCCCGCGTCCACACGGTGCTTTCCCACCTCCTGAAGATCCAGGGCGCCAGTTCCCAGGCAGGGCTCGTGGTGGTGGTGCTCCCGTGTCCTCGAGGGTCTGCGGAGGCTCCACGCGTGGGAGCTCAGCTGGCGGAGTATGGGTCCTTCGGCCTAGGCTCCCTCTTGTCTGTGGGCTCTGGGTGCGGCCCACCCCTTGGGTCTGGTGCCAGTAGGGGGACAGCCTTGAACAGAGGCCTGACAAGGCCCCGGGGACTTTGTGCTGCGTCGGTCAGTACTGGTCCACGGACAGAAGAAGGAGGCTCAGGTACAGCCCCTGCTGGGCCGGGCTCTGTTTTCTACACCGTCATGCTCGTTTCTCAGTCTTTTTTGTTTCCCGTTCTCCAGGCTGTTTGATCCAGTTCCTTGAAGTGCGCTGGGTCTGCCCAGGGGCGGCTGTGGGCAGCCTCACTGAGCCAGGCACTTCCCGGGTGGGACAGGGCAGGCCACTTGCTGGGAAGGATGGGGGCTTGGGTCGTGGGTCACTGGCAGTTGGACTTTTGGTTTAAGAGCAGCTATTCTGTGTCTTTATTTGTCCTGGTGTTTACTTGGTTTTTCTTTTCTGAAGCTGGGGGTTAGTAGGTGTGGGGCCAGGCCCATCCTCCTGCCTGCAGCCTGGAGCCTCTAGGGGGTGTTTGTCGTTGTGACCTGATGGGCCGGGCCCCGCTTCTGTCCCTGGCTGGATGAGCGCTGGTTGTCTGCCTTTTACTGTAGTAGATGGTGACTGTAGCGTGACGTGGCACCATTACTAAAAAGGCTGCATCTCAGGACAGGTGCCTGCGGCAGCTCTGTTCTTCGGGCCTCTGCGCCTGGAATTGGGCAGACTGCTCGCTGCCCAGAGGGGCTGGGGATGCAGTTCTGGAGCAGTGGGGCCTGTGTGCCCCCTGGTAGGGGCCTCAGCAGCACGCCTGATGGAGCCGGGCCTCCTGGCCTGGGCTTTTCCTCCTTTTTCCGAAACCTCTTGCCCTTCATGGGTTTGGGGAACAGAGCGCAGGCTTCAGCTTTTCCTGGGGGTGCTGTGCCCATGGCTCCCGGCGCCTGGCCCTCGATCTGGTCTAACTTTAGCAGCCAGTATTGTAGTCGCACTAAATGAAGGTCAGTCTGTAATGTAACGTTGGCGGGAGCAGGGAGTCGGCACCTGTTTTTCTGGAAGTTCCTTTGGGGGAAGTGCAAATGGAAATGACTGGGAAGAAAAGGTGAGTGGTTTCTCTCTCCGGGACTCGTGTGAGAGTTCAGAGGGAAGGACGGGGGGCCCACGTGCACATCACCTGAACAGGTGTAGACACAGCAGCAGTTTTGCACTGGGAGCGGTCTCTGCACCCTGCCCAGAGCCAAGGCTGCAGCTCGGCTTCGGGGCCCCGAGACTTCTGAAACTGTTAGATGTTACTGGGGATCCCAAAGAGATTCTGTTGCTGTGGGTTATACCTACTGGTTTTTACCAGATCAAGAATTAGAACCCAGGAATGTTTCTAAAACCGTATTCGTCTAAAGGCGCCCGGCTGTCTCCGCCGGTAGAGCGAGTGACTCTTGATCTCAGGGTTGTGAGTTCAAGCCCCACATTGGGCACGGAGCCTACTTAAATAAAAGCTCGTTTGTCTAACAGTTACGTGTAATGAAAGCTCTTGTGAAAGTTAGTTTTTCCCAGACAGCCACGTGTGAGCGGGGAGAGCGTTCGGGCTCTGCTGGCCTCTAGCCTCCGCCTCGTGGAGGGTGGACCTGGCTGATGTCAGGATGTCCCCTGTCACTCGGCTCCGAGGGCATAGCACACTCGGGAGAGGGCGTGTTCTGAGTGAGAGCATGAAATTGCATCCGCTCTGGAAGGGCCCCACGCTCTCCCCTTGGTGTCGCTGTTGCCCGGCGCCCGGAAGGACACTGCTCTCTGCACCCCTCACCTGGCTCGGCTCAGAGGACACAGGCGTGCGGCTGCTGCTCTCAGAACTCCAGACTGCCACTCGCGGCCACACCTGGGCTCCAGGCTGGAGGGGGGGGCGGTGCACGGGAGGCTCTGGGAGCACCGAGGTACTCACGGCCGTCTCTGTGTGCACAGTTTGATGAAGGCCGGAACAACTTTGAGGGGGAGATCACCAAAGAGAAGCTGCTGGACTTCATCAAGCACAACCAGCTGCCGCTGGTCATCGAGTTCACCGAGCAGGTGTGGCGCTCCTGTGGGTCCCGTGCCTGAGAGCGGGGTGGCGTGGGAGGGTGAAGAGGCCCCGGGGACCCCCACGCACAGATTGTGGCGTCCGTGGCATTGCAGCTGTTGAGAGAATGTTCTGCGTAAATGGCTTCGTTCGCGGCTCAGACCCGGTAACGTGTGTTCGTAACACAGACAGCCCCGAAGATTTTCGGAGGCGAGATCAAGACGCACATCCTGCTCTTCCTGCCCAAGAGCGTGTCTGACTACGGGAGCAAACTGAGCAGCTTCAAGGCGGCCGCTGGGCGCTTCAAGGGGAAGGTGAGCGACGGCCTCAGGCTGCAGGGCGGCCCCTGGGGCCCTCCGGAGGGCCAGCTGGTGGCGGTGCGCGTCCCCGCCGTGTGCTCGGGAGAAAGCCAGGCAGGGGAGCACAAGCGACCCCCGGCCCCCGCCTCACCTGCCTCTTCTCCCCTAGATCCTGTTCATCTTCATCGACAGCGACCACACTGACAACCAGAGGATCCTGGAGTTCTTCGGCCTCAAGAAGGAGGAGTGCCCCGCCGTGCGCCTCATCACTCTGGAAGAGGAGATGACCAAGTACAAGCCGGAGTCCGACGAGCTGACGGCGGAGAAGATCGAAGAGTTCTGCCACCGCTTCCTGGAGGGCAAGATCAAGGTGGGGGAGCCACATCCCAGCATGGAGCTGGCCTGCGCCGGCCTCTTGGCCCTCAGGGTCCCAGGCTCCCTGCGGCTGCATCTGGAAGATGTCCGAGCCGAGTGCATAGTCCTGCGCACCGGGCCCCGGGTGGTGTGAAGAGGCTTGGGGGGCGCGGAGCAGCCCCAACCCCGTGGGCTTGGCCCTCTCCCGAGGCTCCGCGAACAGCTCTAGTCACCGTGTGCCTCGGGCAGGGGTGGGGGTTCCAGGGGCCGGTGGGATCATGGACATCCCTGACCCTGGTCCACCTGCCCCCCAGCCCCACCTGATGAGCCAGGAGCTGCCTGAAGACTGGGACAAGCAGCCTGTCAAAGTGCTGGTCGGGAAAAACTTCGAAGAAGTTGCTTTTGATGAGAAAAAGAACGTGTTTGTGGAATTTTGTAAGTGAAGTTTCTTCCGCTTGCGCATGTCTTCCCCACGAAGGCCGGTGGGCTGGGTGCGGGTGGGCAGCGGCTCCTCGGCCCGGGGGGGACTCAGCTGCTCTCTTTCAGATGCCCCTTGGTGTGGGCACTGCAAACAGTTGGCTCCCATTTGGGATAAGCTGGGAGAGACGTACAAGGACCACGAAAACGTCGTCATCGCCAAGATGGATTCGACAGCTAACGAGGTGGAGGCCGTGAAAGTGCACAGCTTCCCCACGTTGAAGTTCTTCCCAGCTGGCGCCGACAGAACGGTGCGCTTCCGGCCGGGGCGGGGGCAGGGCAGGGACAGGGCGGGACGGCTCTCTGATTCATCCCCCCTCCCCCCCAGGTCATCGATTACAACGGCGAGCGGACACTAGATGGTTTTAAGAAGTTCTTGGAGAGCGGTGGGCAGGACGGGGCCGGAGACGATGATGTAAGCAGCGTGTTGGGGGCCGCCTGCCCGGCCAGCCTGCGGGCCACGCCCTGTATTCATGGGACAGGCTGGGGGGCTGCCAGAAAGCCCTCCCCGTGCCCTGCGAAGCCATTCTCCCTGGTGAACGCGCTGTACAGAGCGCTCGAGCGGGGTCTTTACATGCTGCCGTTTGCTTGTGAGACTCAGACTCGTCCTGTGAAGCTCCTTGCCGACCTGGGCCCGGAGTCCTCAGGCGCTGGCTGAGGCGCTCCGCTGGACACCGGCTCGGGCCTGTGTCAGCCGTGGGCGGTTGGGGACAGTGGAGGGTAGGCTGTGTGTGCCCAGGCCCGAGGGCAGGGTGGGGGGCGGGGGGCCGGCAGAGTGTCTGAGGCTGGGAGCCAGGGCAGGTCCGTTCAGGCTGGCCCGGCCTGCCCAGAAGTGGCCGCAGGTCTGGCGGGGGAGCCCGCTGCGGTGCTGGCGGGCTGTGGTCGGTGGGCTGTCCCTGGCCCCGCCAACCCCGGAGGCTGGGGTCCCAGGCTCCCCTTGCACCGTCTCGTGGGCAGAAGCTCTGAGAGCCGATAATTGGCTGCTTCTGTCCGGAGGGCCAGCCAGTGCCTGGGACCCGACCGAGGTTCCGCCCCGTCCTTCCTGGTCCATCCTGACCCGGGTCCTCACTCCCCTCCCTCTTCCTCCTGCGCCCCAGGACCTGGAAGATCTGGAAGAGGCGGAAGAGCCTGACCTGGAGGAAGATGACGATCAGAAAGCTGTGAAAGATGAACTGTGACACGGAGGCCAGACCCTGGCGCCCAGACACGGCACCTCACGGCCGCACACCCAGCGGCGCGGCCTCCGGAAGCCGAGGCCCCTCCCCGGAAGGAGGGAACTTCCATCGGAAATGCAGGGAACTTTTCTCAAGCAACACTTCATTCTAACACGTGTAAATTTCAACCCATCATATTTTGCTTTTCAATTTTTGGAAAGGGATTTATCTCCAGGCCAGCCCATCTTGGTGGGCCGTTTTTTTTTTTTTTTTTTTTTTAAATTGTGATGTACCTTTTCGTACATGGTTTTGTCCAAAGTGCTCGTAAAATGTCTTGGAATCTCGGGCAGGTGAAGTCTCCTTCCTGTTGGGTTTATACTATCACTTTTAAACTAAAATGCCATTGATGGGATTTTTAGACATTTTTGGACGTCAGGGTGTCCGTTCCACTCTGGCCATGGCTCCCCGGAGGCTCCTGTCCCCTGCGCGGGGAGGGGCCCGGCCAGGCTGGACAGCCACCCCTCATGCTGGTGTTGCCTCGGCTGCGCGTGGTTCCCACATTGTCGGTGGGGAGGTAGGGGGCCTTCTGTGCCTGGGGGGGGTGCCGGCCGAGCCCCAGGCAGCCCCCCCCTTCCTTCCCGAGCCAGGCTCCCCATTCTGTGACTTCCAGGGTAGCCTGAGGCCTGCACCAGGCAGAACCAGAATCCTCCATTTCCAGGCTGGGAAACGGTCAAGAGTGCTTGAGCCGAACCAAATGTTGACAGTTTTCAGGCATTTCTACCACAATATTGGAATTGAACACATTGGCCAAATAAAACTGAAATTTTACTACCTCTTGTCTCTGCTCTACGATCTTTCTGGGCCACAGGGACTGGGATTGGGTCGGGCCTCCCGCCAGGGCACCTTTCTCAGCACATGGCGCCAACACGGGAGCCACAGGAGTCTCGCGGGGAGTTTGCTGGGTCGTCACCCAAGTGCACCCAGCCCGAGGGGTGAGCGCCTGCAGGTCAGCAGGTGGAGGTGAGGGGCGCCTCCTGAGGCATCCAGTTGCTGCCGCGGGGTCCTACTCACGGGATGCAAGGTGGCTACGGGTGGGGCCCACCCGGGCAGAAGTGGCTGGATCTATGGTGCCAGAGCCATCCCCCCTGCCCGCGCAGGGCCCGACAATGGGGCACGCGTCCAAGGGTGGGTGAAGGGGCACCATCGCTGTGCTTACCACCACGCCTTCCCACACTAGGGTCAGGTATTAAAATAGCAACTCACCCAGTTTTCAATGTTTATTTTGAGAAACGGTGGGTGTGGGTAGAGGAGGGGCAGAGAGAAGCCCAAGCAGGCTCCTTGCTGTCACCCCAGAGCCTGATGCGGGGCTTGAACTCACAAACTGAGATCACGACCTATGCTGAAATCAAGTCGAGCGCTTAACCAACTGAACCCCCAGGAGCTCCTGAAATGTAATTTGACTTCTAGAACCTCAGCTTGCTTGCAATTCGCACTGAGAAAAGTTCAACTGGAATTGGTTTTTCTGCAGACTGGAAGGCATCCGCCTAGCTGCGTGCGGTGTTGGGCCGACGGCACTTCCGAGCCTGGCCTGGTGACCCCTCGGGGCCCTGGGGCGCTTGGCCGCACCTGTGGGTCCCTCAGGAGAGGACCTCCATGTAGGGGCTGGCAGGACTTGGTCTGTGCCTGGCGGACAGCACTGCCCGGCCGGAGAGCCGCCTGACGACATCCCAGGAGGGAGTGGGGGTGGAGGCACAGTCCATAGCGGGTCAAGGACAGCGCATGAGGAGCTGGGACTCACGGAGCCCCGCCTGTCACCGCACGGATCCCACCAAACCCTCCAGCTCCGACGTGCCCCCGGAATAGGAAGTGCACACGCAGTCCTCGATCCCCGGCCCCCAGCTCGGACGCCCACGTGCTGGGCAGGCCTTCAAGGTGCTGCCGCGCAGCCAGAGACGTGACCTTAAGATGTGCTGTGAACGTGGTTCTCCAGTGTCCCCTCTCCCAGCCAGGGGCCTGCCCTTGTCCTCCCTGCTGGGCCCGGCCTGCCATCCAGGCCTGCCCGAACCCCGGGGCTGCTCTCGCCTCCAGCCCAGGTGAGCGGTACCCAGCCAGGGTGCAGGGAGCACCCAGTGTCCGCACCCCGGGCAGCACTGACCAGGCTCCTGTGCTACTTCCCCAGCTCGGGAGGCCTTGCTGAGAGCCGCCCACGGCTGGGCTTCCTTTCCCGGGTCTCCGTTCTCGGGTGGCCTGTGCCCGGGCAGCTTTCCAGCTAGTCCACTCCGGGGTTTATGTGTGTCGTGCCTCCGTCCTGCTGACACAATGACACAAGCTCACGGAAAGGTGAGCTTGGGCGTTTCCGCTTCAGTGGGAGGAGGATGGCAGCCCTGCCCTCCCACATGTGAGCTGCCCCCCCAGGGGGACACACAGCCTCCAGAGGAGGAAACCCAGCGCGGAGCAAGGCTGCCTGGGGTCGGGGGTCACAGCTACAGGGAAGGGGCGGAGGGGCACTGGGTCCAGCGACGGGTGTGGGCGACCCTGTGACCCAGCTGCGCCAGAGCCGGGCCCTCTGCATGGAGAGCTGGGAGCAGGCACAGCTGCCCGGAGCACCGGTGTCATGTGCTCCTGGGAGCGGCAGTGAGTCACCCATACCTTTCCCCTTTTGCAGAGGCAGCTGATTAGCACATTCCAGGGCCTGGGTTTGCTGGGAGGCTGTGGGGTGGAGTCCAAAACCTGGCAGGGCTGGTGGATTAGCGGGCAACTTTGCACGCTCAGGGTGGTCAGTTAAGGCTTAGCAGCCCGGGACGTCCCAATCTCCCTCTCTTCCTCCCCCCTGCCCTCCTTCTCTTCTCTCTCCAGGTGGCAGGAAGTTACTGCCCAGGGAATGCACTGGAGACCCCACCCCCCCAGGTCCTCGGGCCTCAGAGCCTGCCAGCAGGGACGGGGTGTACAGTGGGCCCTGCACCCAGTCTCCTAATGGGCTCTCGGGCTCCTGTTTTCTGCTGGATAAAAAGCATCACTAGTCGCACCCCTCAGGCTTTTCAAAGTGGGCTGTTTGCATTGAATGTTTTAGTTTGCTTTATTCCTGTAGGAGGCAGAAACCGAACATCGTACAAGCCAGGTTCACACGGGCATCGGGACCAAAGCCACACAAGTACAGGTTTGGTTCTGATGTGCTTACACGAATGTTAGGATTTGCCAACCAACGTTCTCAGATGAGATGCTCATGGTTGGCTTCTGACAAAAGTTTTCCAAAGTGAGATGCTACAGGCCAGGCCCATGGTTTAGAGGACAGTTTCCAGGCCCAGGTTAGAATTAAAAGCACATTAAATAACTTTCAGGGGGTCCGTTGTGACTGGGTGGGGGGGCGGGGAGGGCTTTGGGCACCAGTCTCTTCTCTGACCCAAGTTGCAACCCAGAAGCCAGGGGCACCTGGGTGGCTCAGTTGGGTAAGCAGCCGACTTCAGTCAGGTCATGATCTCGTGGTCTGTGAGTTCGAGCCCCACATCAGGCTCTGTGCTGACAGCTCAGAGTCTCCCTCTCTCTCTGCCCTCCCCCTGCTCACACACACACTCTCTGTCTCTCTCAAAAATAAACGTTAAAAAAAAGAGAGAGAGAGAAAAGAAACCCAAAACCCAAAAGCCAAAACCCCCCAAGCTCTCAGCTCACCTTAGTAGGACAGGCTTGCCGACAGGCTTGCGCTGGCCTGTCTGCAGCCCGAGGCCTGGCCACTCTCAGGAAGGGCCCTGGGTGGCAGTTTCGTCCAGGGTTCTTTCATTTGATCCCCTGAGCAGGGAGGGCAGAGAGAACTTTCCACAACACCAGAAGAGGCAATCTTCACATCAAAGGAAAGTTCTTTCTCCTGTAAACACGCCAGAAAAAAGTACACTGACTCCTCCCAAGTGACCAGGAGTTAAGATCACCCAGCACCATCCACTGAGCCCTGAAGTATAGGAACCCCAGGCACCGCCCCTGCATTGGGGCCCCTGGGGGGCCTGGCCTGGGAGGAAGGTTCCGTGGGGACCAGGCCGGGCCAGCAGGTGGGGGCTGTGAGAGCAGCCGAGAAAAACCTCGTCAGGGCAGGGAGTCCGTCTCAGTCTCAGGCGGTGCCCCATTTCTCCACAGCATTTGGCCCCAAGGCTTTGCACCTAGAGGGTGTTAAATACATTTGTTGATTTGGTTTTGTTGGATCAAGACTAGCCTGGTGATGCAAGGCTGCTGGTGACAAGGTGGCTGGCCCCACCCCCAAGGAGAGTGCCAGTCAGTCTTGGTTCTGTCCATATTCAGGACTCCAGTGACCCCCCGGGGGCTTCTTGCCAATGTTACGGCTTGACCTGCGTCCCTCCAGTACTCCTGTCTTGAAGCACTAACGCTCAGGACCTCAGAAGGTGATGAGTTGTCACAGATGTGATCAGTCACGTTGGAGTAGGGTGGCCCCTAATCCAGTGACTGGTGTCCTTATAAAAGGGGGAAATTTGGACACAGACCCACACAGGGACAAGGCCATGTGAGCATGAAGGCAGAGATGGGCGGATGTGTCTCCGAGCCAGAGAACAAAGACAGACACCAGCAGCCGGGAGGTGGGCCCGGGTCTCCCTCAGGATGGAAGCAATCCTGCTGACGCCTTCACCTTGGACTTCGGGCCTCTAAAACCGTGAAGAAATAAGGTTTTGTTTGGTTTTTCAATGTTTGTTTGTTTGTTTTTTAAGTTTTGAGAGAGCAGAGCAAGAGAGGGAGACACAGAATCAGAAGCAGGCTCCAGGCTCTGAGCTGTCAGCACAGAGGCGGACGTGTAGCTCGAACTCACGGTGTCCGTGAGATCACGACCTGAGCCGAAGTCAGACGCTTAACGGACTGAGACACACAGGTGCCCCGGAAGTAAAGTTCGTTTAAGCCCCCAGTCTGGCACTTTGTCACGGCAGCCGCCCCCCGCCGCCCCCGCCAGCTGGCTCCTGGGCCAGCTCCGCTCGCGCGTGCAGGCTCACCTCCACGGCTCGTCCCCCCACTGCAGGCTAGGCCGCCTCTGGACGCTGGCTGGTGCGGTGAGGACCGCTAGCGCCGGCCCAGCCTGCCGGGCGCCTTCGACTCATCCTCCACCGGCTACGCTCTTACAGGGACGCCTGGGCCAGGCAGAGTGCGCACGCCATCCGGGCTGTGATGGCCCTTCCATGAGGGGCAGGCTGAGTGCTCCCTCAAGTGTGAGCGTGCGTGTCCCTGGCAGTCAGTGGCAGGAGCCTGGAACCAGAGACACTGGGGGTGGGGGACGTGGAGCTAGAGCGCTGTGCGGGGGCTACCTGATGGGCAGGGTGGGACGGGCCAGTGCAAGCAGGGCCATTTATTTACATTCTAACCCGGGAAGTTTTGCAGTAGGAGGGCAGGGTGGTGCAGGCCCGGCCGGAAGGTGACAAGTGGCAGGGAGGGAGATGGGTAGGACTGGACCTGCGCGGGCATGGTCAGGACCCTGTGCCTCCTCAGATGTGGGCAGACCCCCTCGCTTTCCGGGAGGTGGAGGCCGTCACCCCCACCAGGCCTCGCGCCCTTCTCCCTGAGTCCCCAGGACTGTGGGAGCCGCCTGGGCCCTCTCCATGACCTTGGTACCCGCTTGCCTTCTTTATGGGTCCCGTCCTTCTAGTGCCTTCTCCTGCCCTCTGTAAGGCACCTTCTAGACCCAGCTGTGGGGCAGACAGCAGTGGCCAGGAAGGATCTGACCCCTTTGGCCGGGGCACAGCGACAGGTGGGCTGAAAGACGAGCCACTAAACATGATCCTGTGCGCAGGACAGAGCTGCTCCGTTTCAGCCCCTCCCGGTGTGAGCATGACTGCGCAGCTTTATATAGCACTGCGGGCCCTATATAAGAGGGAAGTGGCCTCATCGCAGGGGAGCACAGGGGCGGCGGTGGCGCGGGAAGAGCCTGTATGCGTTGTCTGATCCGGACCGGACACGTCCCTCCCCCGAGCAGCAGGGTCCCCACAAGGTGGACCCGCCACAGCCCCCAGGATGCCCAGCAGGACCAGCCGCTACTCCCGATACAGCCCGCGGCACCGGCGCCGGCGGATGCTGGCCGATCGCAGCGTGCGCTTCCCTAACGACGTCCTGTTCTTAGACCACATCCGCCAGGGTGACCTGGAGCAGGTAGGGCGCTTTATCCGGGCTCGGAAAGTCACCCTGGACACCATCCACCCCTCAGGTGAGTGCCCGTGGGGCCAGCCGAGGGTCTGTAGGGTGTTGGGGGAAGGCCTCAGCCTTGACCCCTCCTGCCCTGCTCGGCCCAGGCCTGGCAGCCCTGCACGAAGCGGTGCTCTCTGGAAACCTGGAGTGCGTGAAGCTGCTGGTCAAGTACGGAGCTGACATTCACCAGCGAGACGAGACTGGGTGGACGCCCCTGCACATCGCCTGCAGCGACGGGTACCCTGACATAGCCAGGTGAGGGGGCCAGGCCAGGGGCGTCATCCCAACTGCTCTGGCCTCAGCCGGCCTCCAGCATGTGGTCTCCGGAAAGGTGGCCCTGGTAGCATAGCTAAGAGCCCGGAGAGCGTCCGGAATCTCCTCTCCGCCCTGCTGCCTTCCCCAGGGCAAGCTGGAGAAGTCGGCCACTGTTTCCGGAGGGTACAGTTTCTTCCTCTTCACCCTTCCTGGAAACATTTTCTACAAAGGCGTGCCCCAGGACTCCAGCCTGCTACCCCGGGGTTGGGGTGAGCATCCTGCAGGCCGCCTCCCCACCCGCCGCAACCTTTGCACCCCAGGTACCTCATCTCCCTGGGGGCAGACAGAGACGCAGCCAACGACGATGGAGACCTGCCCTCAGACCTCATCGACCCAGACTTCAAGGACCTGGTGGAGCTCTTCCAAGGGACTCGGATGGACTGAGCCCAGCCCTGCCCTGCCCTCCTAGGGCTCTGGCCCGCCCAAGAGACGTTGGGTGCCCACCTCTCCCAAGTACTAGGACTTGCCCCAGCGGCAGGGCCGGCAGCTGGCCAGGACCCCGTACCTGGGCACAACCCCCACCCCCCCACACTTCGGGCCTGGCTTTTTCTCCAGGTGAATTTTTTATTGTGACACTTTTTACTTTTTCAATAAACGTCATTCCCCAACCCCTGGTGGTAGCCTGATTCCGGGCACGGGACCGTCCCAGTTCTCCCGCTTCCGGTGGTCAGCGGGCCCTGCCATCCCAGTGCCAGGCTTGCGGGTGCAGGAGGCAGCGCCAAGGCAGAGAGCCAGAGTCTCGGAGCTCCCGGGTCTGAGGTCTCCGACTCCGCCGACTCCCGGGTCCCAGGAGCCCGCCGTCCCCAGCCCTCAGCCCCGCAGCCCCCGCTCCCGCCGCTCCCGCCGCTCCCCCTGTACCCCTCCGACCCCGGACCTGCGGAACCTGGCGCGTCAGTACCTCAGTCCCCAGGTCTCTGGCCCCGCCCCAGTGGCCCCGCCCTCGCCGCCCTGCGCGCGCGCGCGCGCCGGTCACATGGCCTTCGCGCTCCTCCCCGGGGCCTGCGCCTGCGCCTGCGCCTGCGCGCGCGGCGGTGGCGTCACTTCCGGCCGGGCCCCAGCTGGCGGCGGCGGCGGCGGCCGAGCGGGCGAGGTGAGGCGGGGGCAGGGGCGGAGGCGGAGGCGGAGGCGGGGCGGGCGCGGCCGGGACCCGCCCTGGCTCGGCGGCCGGCGAGGGGAGGGCCCGGGCGGGGTCGCGGAGGGCCGGGACCGGGCGCCCCGCTCCGTCCGCTGCGCCCGAGTCCCTGGGTCTGTTGGGGGGCGCGCATCCCGCCGCGGGCGGCGCGGTGAGGAGGGGGCGTGGGGACGTGGCGGGGCCGGTCCGCACCTGTCCCGGGACGCGGCGCCTGGATTCCCCCCGGGGAGGTGGGCTCGGAAGGGGCAGCGAGGGGCCCGCCCTTTTCATCCTCTGAAGCTGCCGCCGCCGAGGTGGACAAATGTCCTGCCTTCCCCCTTTTGCGAAGGGAGCATCCCTGAGGATGCTTCTTGGCTCTTGGAACGCAGCTGGCCAGGTCCCCCGCAGGTTTCCCTGCCTTCCGTTATCCAGCCTTGCCCGCAGCCCCGGCCTCCGCAGGCCAGGGGTGCGGTGCCAGGTGCAGGGTGGAAGCGGCGGAAGATGGGCCTGCGCCTGCCCCGCCCTCAGGGAGCGCCCTGGGCCGCAGGGCCCGACTGCACCCGAGGGGGCTTCCGAAGTTGGCGGTGGACCGAGGGCTGGCTGGGGTGGAAGCCCTGTGTAGGTCGTATTCCTAATTACGAGAGCATCCCGGGCTGTCACAAGCATCAGGTGACACGGCGGTGCAAAAGTTGTGTCCTCCGCCCAGCCCCAGGAGACTTGCAAGAAAAGGCTGTCTTGTAGCTGACTCCCAGGGATGAGTAAGATCGTGCTGGGCAGAGGGGACACCTTGAGCAAAGGCCCTGAGGTGTCCGTGGTGAGCAGCGAGGGAGTCCTGGGTGGAGAGCTGGAGGAGAGGAAGCAGGGCGTGGGCTTGTGGGCTTGACTTGGGGTGAGCTGAGGTTTCCAGGTGGCGTGGTGGGGGGTGCCCACGCTCAGGTCTGTTGCTTGGGGTGGGGCCTGCTGCCGTCAGCCAGAAAAGAGGGTGTGGGGGTGGTGCGGTGCTTAGGGGCTTTGCCTGAGGGGTCTTCGAGGGACAGCCCCTACTGGGCATCGAGTACCGAGGTGTTCTGGCCCTTGCTGGGGTGACAGATCATTTTCTAGAAATCTTAGTGGCTGAAACTGTTGAGTACCACAGAGACACAGGGTATGATGAGAAAGTGGAATCTTAAGAAACATTTAATATCAGAAATTCTAAAGGAATGACCACCATTTGCATCACCGATTCTGATTCCGGAATGCTCACGGTCAGTTTCTGGACAACAGAGTAACGTCTTGTTTCGTGTCCTAAAGTGTATGGCTGTGAGACTGGGTGGCCAGAGGCTGGGCTTCGGGTCTCACGCGGGGCCCTGCCTTCCCCTGGGAGGTCTCTGACATCCTTGGTTCCCATGGAAGAGCGGGGTACGGCGTTTCTCCATCTGGGAAGGCTCCCTCCGTGTCTCTGAGGGAGGGGTTGTGGTCAGGGATGTCCCGGGACCTGGTAGGGGTGCAGGGGAGGGTGGGCTCTGGGGTGCTCGGGTCGGCTGAGCTGTCTGGGCCTGGGCCTGTCTGCTGCCCTGGAGGCTCAGAGGCTCAGGGGCTCCTGGGGGTTCAGACCCTACCTTGCTGGGTGCAGGGCTGCTGTACCCAGCAAATAGCCAGTGCTGGCTGTGGCTGGCGGTACCGCGGCCTTTGCACACGTCCTGGACTTTCCTGGGCCTCTGCCTTCCTCTGAGTGGGTGGCTCTGCACCTGGTGTGTCCAGCACTGTCCAGAGTCACTCTCCGTAGGCAGTGGCCCTTCCCCTCCCAAGAGTGCCCCCCGTCAGTGCGCTCTTCCTGTGACGGTCCTGTCTGCGGTCCTGTTGGGTGAAGAGG
The DNA here is from genome assembly GCA_028646485.1 of Cryptoprocta ferox. Lineage (NCBI taxonomy): Eukaryota > Metazoa > Chordata > Mammalia > Carnivora > Eupleridae > Cryptoprocta > Cryptoprocta ferox. The sequence goes on along the minus strand of CM053565.1, from coordinate 56,062,611 downwards.
CACAGAGGTCTCGTTTGAGGTGGTAGCTCCACATGGTTGTGCCGGGGTCCCCGTCAAGGAGGAGAACCTAGCGAGCCGTCTCGGGGGCTGCTCTGGCTTAGACGAGTTCTCTGAGGTCCAGAGAGGGAAGGGGTTTCCCTGGAGGCAGCAGAGCAGGGCTGGATGAGCTCCAGCTACAGAATGGTTCTGGACCCCGCCGTGTGCCCAGCACGCAGCCCCCGGGTGCCGTGGGCTAGACAGCCTTGGACAAGAGTCGAGGTGCACAAAGCGGGGGTTAGCGTGTGGTTCTCTGTGGTGACGGCGGCTGGCAGAGACGGCTCTGTGCTGGGGGGCGGGGAGGCTGGAGCCCAGCAGTCAGTGACACCTGAAGAAATAGACTGCGGCCAGATCGAGGGCTTGAGCATTTTAGAAGGTCCAGGCTGTGCAGGGTGGGCAGTGTCTTGGGGAGGGGAGTTAGGACGAGGACGGGGACAGGTACAGGTGGCTGCCCTGCGTGGGGGGTAGTAGTTGGAGAAGGGGAAGAGGTGATGAGGGGGTGTGGCAGGTCACTGTCCTTTCTGTCTCCAGGAAAGCAGCAGGAGAGGCGTCCCGGTGCCCCCGAGTCTTGCCTGATGGCAGGGCCCGGGTGGGGGCGGGGCCAGTACAGGATCTTGGTCAGAGGCTCTGGGAAGGATGTCCCTGGGCTCGCTGATGGGGGACTGTCATTGTGTCATTAGATCTGAGACACTGGTGACTGAACTGCCCCTTGTATCTCGCTTACCAAGACCAGAGGACACTGGCAGACATCAGCGTGCTCGCCATTGCCTGATGCAACCCTGTTTCGGAGCCACTGAGATGTGGAAATAGCGTCTCGGAGCTGACGGGACGCGGTGTACCTGACGAGATTGAGGCCAGAGCTGAGAAAACAGTCATGCCCCGTGGTCCTTGTGAGCAGAACGGGGACAGCAAATGAGGGGAGGGAAGGAGGTGGTTGGGAAGTGGTGAAGGCCAAGTACTCCTTGACTGGGGCACGTGACCTGCCCCCCACCTGAGCACCAGGTCTCCGTCCCGCCAGACTTGAGGCTCCACGGCCCTCTATGGCTTGACCTGTCTTGTTAGGTGTCCGTGGCACTTCTCCAGGCCTGTGGCACTCTCCCCAGGGCGCTGGTCACCTGGCCCCTCCACGCCTGCCTCTTTGGTGGCCCTGCTCAGCACTTTCCTTTGGCAGTAAACACACTCAGGTTTCCGTCTGCTTCGTCAGACATGCCGCGTGGTCAGCCCGGCCTCGTGCCTCCCTTCGTGGCCAGTCCTCACGGACGGGCAGCCGTGGCTGACTGCCCACGTCCTCCCCTTACTCCACTGAGACCGTTCCTGCTGAGGCCAGTAGAGGTTTTGTCATGCTGGTCCAGTGGTCACTTCGATTGGGTCGTACGTGCCTCCAGCTGACCCTTTAGAAGTCTCCCCGCTGACCTGGCTCCTTTCTCCCATCTGAGCCTCTGTGGCCCGGCTCCCCGCGGGCTCGTGACCCCAGGCGTCTGTTCTCACTCCCTCTGAGTCAGTTCTTGTGCTCGTCCTCAGTGCTCCCATTTGCCCACTCTTGCTGTGTCCACTTCTGCGCTCCCGACTGTGTCCCCTTCAGTGGCAGGGACGTGCCGGACACGTAGCACCTTCTTCCGTGGCCCTTCTCTTTGGCTGCTCCTGGGCACCTCCCAGTGGCCGCGTGGCCCTTGTCTCAGGGACGTAGCTGGGTTTGGAGTGGCTGTCGGGGTGTGCATATTTATGAGTTCTTTTAATGGAAACTTTCTTTGGGGTCAGGATTGGAGACCCGGTCACCGGAGGCGGTGATGAGGGTGAGTGAGTGGCAGATCGCTGTCCTTTCTGTCTCCAGACCTCTCTCCAGGAGAAGGCTCTCGGTGCCCCTGAGCCTTGCCAGGTGGCAGGGCCTAGATGGGGATGGGGTCAGTACAAGGGCTTGGTGGTGAAGGCCCAGGGCCCGAAGCTGAGCTCTGGAGGGGGCGGGAGGACCCAGAGGTTTCTGGGAAGACTGGCCGGTAGGACCTAGGCTGTGGCAGTCGGCCCGGTGGGTGTGACCTTCTGCTGCAAAAGGAGGGAGAAGGCGGCTCCTTTAAACGTCATTCTAGACTTGTTCTTCGAGTCCCCACAGGGTGGGAAGCTGCCGAGTGTCTGACCAGGCTTGTCTGTCCAGGGTAGCAGAGCCGTGCTCAGCCGACGCAGGAAGCACTTACAGGCGGGCCTTTGCTGACAGATGCACGGGCCCGGGACAGGGGACTGATGTGACCTCATCCCGCTCCTGGCTTGGTCAGGAAGCCCAGCGGGCAGTGGGGCTGCGTCCCCGGTGTCGGGACCGAGCGCTTCGTGGGTCCAGGGCTCGGGTCTTAGGCACAGCAGGCCGGCTGCTCTGGGGCCGGCCCTGGTTAGGCCCTGGGTCTGTAGGGACAGGGGAGCAGGCGAGGCGGCCAGAGAACCCCGTTAGGGCACGTGCGTGCAGGCACGGAGCCGGGAGGGGGCGAGCACCCGAGTTAGTCTGAGAGGGTGAGTAGGGGGCCCTGGGACCACGCCGCGGTGCCCACAAAGGCTGGGTGGTGCCCAGAGGCTGCGGCCAGAGGAGGCAGAGGCCGGGAAGGCGGGGGACCTGGCTGGGGGCAGGGGGCTGGCTGTCCCCCTGCCCCCTCTGTCCTGCGGCGGGACTGGAGCTTCCCCCCCCGTGTCCCGCTGCCGACAGCCCCTGGGCTTGAGTGTCCCAGGCGCCCTTTGGCCATAGAGGGCTCCCACTCTGCCCTGGTGTTCGGGGGCTGGCGCCTGGGAGGGAGGACCAGGGCGGTGAGGCCCCCGAGTCCTAGGAAGAAGTCACTTGGTGAGGGAGGGGCACGGGGTTCCGCGGGCCCTCCAGGAAGCTGGTTCTGTGCTGCTTTGTCCTTCTGGCTTTGGTGCCTGGGCGTGTGTTTGGGCGGGCGTTCGAGTGCACGGACGGCTATGAGACGGCCGAGTGACCCCGAGAGCGGGCCCCCGCAGCGCCCCGCCTGCCCGGCCCTCTGGGAAGGTGCGCAGCCACGCGCCGGGGCCCCCTCCGTCTGCCCCTGGCACCTGAGCGGCGGCCCGTCCAGCTGGCTGTGAGAGCGGGCCTCAAAATAGCCCCCACCGGGGTACGAAATCCGCCCAGAGAGAGGCTGTCACCAGGCGGCACCCCGGGGTCTGGGCCCCTGGCTCAGGCCCGGCTGCTGCTTCCAGGCTCACCCCTTTCCTCCGGGGGCGCCCCTTCCCGTGGGGTTCCCTGTCCCTGGGCCTCCGGCTCCGCTGGGCTCCTGGCTGTGAGGGAGCGCGTCCCGGCGCAGATGGGAGCCGGGCTCTGTGGAAACAGCGCCCGGGCCCTGCAGGTGGTGGGGGTGGCGTTGGGGCACGCCAGGGTCGTGGCAGCCCTTTCCCACAGACCCACGCTTCCCTGACAGGTGTCCCGGGACTCTGGGCTCCCCTGCCGGCGCCGGCTGCCTGTCGGGGGGGGGCTTCCCTGGGTGGCAGTGGTCCGGGTGCCGGGGTCTGCCCAGGACCAAGGATGCTCTGAGTGCGCGTGCACCTGCTGGCCCCCAGCCTCCCCGTGCTTGACTCTGCGCACACTGGGGCTGTACCCCAGCCTCGGGGCACCCCGGTAGGCAGCGAGCCCAGGGCGATTTGGTGGCAGTTGAGGGAGGAGGCATGCGCGCCCCCCCCCCCTCTGGAGCGCCTGTGGAGAGGGCGACTGTCCCACCTCTGGGGTCCGGGTTTCTCTTTTAGAGGCCGAGGGGACCCGGCAGCGGAGCGTGAGGACCAGACAGCCCCGCGATGACCAGGTGGGCCTTGGCGGTGGAGCGGCCTCACCCCCGGGGGCAGGGGATGGGACCCGCTCTGCCCCCGGCCCTTCCTCACGCTCGGCCCCCCCCCCCCCAGTTCCCCTGTTTCCAGAGTCGTCTACAACGGCAAGAGGAACAGCAGCCCCCGCTCTCCGCCCAGCAGCAGCGAGATCTTCACCCCGGCCCATGAGGAGAATGTGCGCTTCATTTACGAAGGTACGTGGGGCGCCCCCAGCCGGGAGCTCTCCGGAGCCGCCCTCCTGCCGTCCCCGGCTGTGCCCGGGTGTGCGTTCCCCCGCAGCTGGGGGGACTGGGGACTTGGCTGGAGAGGAGACCCGGTCCTCGTCCTGGAGGCGGGCAGCTCGGGGAGAGGCCGCGTTGGGAGCGGGTCAGGACCGTTGAGGAAGACAGGCAGACGGTGCGCCCCAGGAGTGTGCACAAGTGTGCCGGGCATCCACATGCCCACGACGAGTGTGCCAGGAGGTGGGGGGGTGGAGAGCCCAGCGGAGGACGGAGAGCTGACAGGTCACGTGTGACTCTGTGTCTGCAGCCCCGGTCACCGTGCAGACGAGGGGCGGGCCTGCTGCAGGAGCTGGTCAGGGAGGCAGCTGGCGGGGGGGGGGTCTGAGGACAGTCTCAGGTCAGGGGCGGGCTGGGGGCTGACAGCTGTGAAATAGGGGCGGCGGGGGTGGGGGCAGAGCTCTGAGGGCTGGGAGGGGGTGAGGGCACTGAGCATGGGGGCTCCACGCTGGGGGCTCTGATGCCACCCCCTGCTCTTTGCAGCCTGGCAGGGGGTGGAGCGAGACCTGCGGAGCCAGATGTCAGGCAGCGAGCGGGGCCTGGTGGAGGAGTACGTGGAGAAGGTCCCTAACCCCAGTCTGAAGAGTGAGTGGGGAGTCGCCCCGGGGGCGAGGGGCCATGCTGGGGCGAGGGGTGGGGGGCAGGGAGGCTGCCTACTTGTGACACAGTTTGGCAGAGCGGACCCGGTCCCAGGGCTTCCAGAAGCAGGTGCGGGACAGGGGCCCGGTCTCCGCCCGTGCCACCACCCAGCACTGTCCCCTGACAGCCTTCAAGCCCATCGACCTGAGTGACCTGAAGCGCCGGAACACGCCTGACGCCAAGAAGTCCTGAAGCGTGCTGGTGTCGTTCCCCCCCCTCGCCTCTGGGAGACCCGGGTGCCGCCCCATGTTGGTCTCCTGGGGGCTCAGCTCCTGGGAGGGGGAGGGGCCGTGCGCCCAGGGAGCTGTCAACCCCAGGACCAGGATGGGCATGATTGGTGGCCAAGGCCTGCCCTTCCTCCCTGAGCCCCCTCCTTTCCTCTCAGGGGGTCTCAAGCTGCCCCTGTCCCTGGGGGGGTCTGGGCCCTGCCAGCCCCTGCTCTCCCTGTAGTGGTCTCTTCGGAGCTGCCTGGCTCTGCCCGCCCCCGCCCCACCCCGGGGCCTTGACTCTGGCTCCCCTCCACTTCCCATCACCTCCCATTGTCCCCACCCCCTACCCCCTGGCCGCTTCCAAGGTCACGAGGGAGCCCAGGGGGGCCTCTGCTGTCTCCCAGGCTGGTGGTACTGGGCTGGGCTGGGCTTGTCCCTGAGGTGGCCAGGAGGCAGGACAAAGGTGGCCCTTCCATACCTGTTATGTATTTCCTACCAACTCCTGCTGCTTCTCGGGCCTGGACGTGCTGGGGAGCATCTAATTCTTCACCCCACTGTCCAGCCTGGCCCTTTCCTTCCCTGCATCAGCTTTGGGATGGCACCAGCTCTCCAGGCCTGGGACGTTGCCGAGCACCCCCTCAAAAGGGGTCCTGGGCAACCGGGCCTCACCCCTTATTGTCTGTGGCCCTGTGACCACAGCAGCCCCCTTGGGCAGGGGCATGAGGCTGACCTTGGCCCTGAGCTGTGTGCTGGGATGGTCACCAGGGTCCCCCTTTCTTCCTGTGTTCTCTAAAAGCCAAGTATATGTGACTGAAGCCCAAGGACCAGTGAATAAAGGCGGGTGCGCTGGATCGGCCCCTTGGTCTGTCAGGCCCCTGTCCCAGCAGCCCACACGGGGCTGGAGATCCAAGGTCATGGTCCAGGCGCCAGAATCCAGAAATTCCATCTGCTCCCTGGGTTCCTGTGGAGGGGGGGTTCAGGCCTCCCGGGGGGGCAGTGGGAGATGGAGGTGGGGGCTTTGTGGAGGAGAGAGGCTGGGGTGGCTGCCCTGTGCTCTTCAGGGGACCATTTTCATACGGGTGGGGGCCGTGCGGGCAGCAGTCTCCTTCTGCAGCCCTGAACCTACATGCTGGACCCTGGAGGGGAGTGGCTTCGCTGCTGGTTCAGATGAAGGGATGGCCATTGAGCCATGAGAGAGACCCAAGTGCACTTGACCTTCAAACCTGGAAAGCTCTGGCAGGCCAGGCCTATATATGCCAAACTGGAATTTATTTTGGGAACACTGTTTCTTGGAAGAGTATTCTGGGGCCCTACAGGTGGCTCCAGGAGGCATCTTCTCCGGGGGGGGGGGGGGGAGGCTACTCAGGGAAGGGGCACAGGAAGGACAGGTCATGCAATAAACAGCTGCCTTGGCTCGCTGCCAGTGGGCGCTGGCTGGTGCCAGGCCCTGAGCCAAGTCTCTAATCACGTGGCCTTGTTTGCTCCCTGGGGACCTGTGGGGTGTTTTGCTGAGGGTTTGAATGCCCGCAGCTACTGTCCCTGGCCTCGTGCACTAGTGGGAATACTGTGGACCTGTACACCCCACCACTGCATGTGGGGGGGACCACAGGAGACCCCTCAAAGCCTTTTTACTCCATGTCCCTGCCAACTTAGCTTTTCTGTGAAATGGAGGCCCTCAGTCTCTGTTCTCTGCCAAGAACACCTGGGAGGGGGAATGTGCTAGGAGGGTGGGTGGGGTTCAGATTGGGACACTGGAGGTGGAGACACTGGGGATGGGACAGGTGGGGGTTGGAGGGGGCATGCCGGCTAGGTGTGGAGCCACACCTTCCCTAACTTGGGGCCCAGATGTCCTACTTGGAGATTGTGATTCATGGGTGAGGACTCTGTGGTCATAAAGGGGACCAGGGGGGAAGGGGCAGACATGGGGTGGAGGGGTGCTAGCTAGTGGGAGGTGATGGTTGGCAGAAGTCCTCCCTGTTGGCCTGGCCCAGCTCTCTAATGGGTGTGGGTCCTCCGGTCTGAGCCCAGGCCCAGCTGTGCTGCCACCTCCCCGTCCAGGCACTGGGGGTCTTCAGCAGCACTGTGTGGCTGGCTGCCTGCCGGTGGCTGGAGACGCATCACGTCTCAACAGCGAGAGCAGCGGGCAGCGAGGTGGACCAGGGCTGCATCCGTTTCTCCACATTCTATGCTGCACGTGTGCACAGCACCATCTCATTCAATGAGGACAACTCCGTGGGGCAAGTTTTATTACCCTACTTTCACAAATGGTGGCCTCCTATAAGAGACTGACCTTACTCAAATGTTAGGCCGTTAGTTTTATCAGAATTTTAATTTAGTAAAAACCGAGCGTGTTCATGTGTATTGAGCAAGAAAAAGAATCCCCACATATTTAATACCCAGTCCATATTCCCCTTATCTAAATCCATTTTCAGTGGGTTTTGGACTCAGGATGGGAAGGCAAAGTGCATCAGCTGCTTCTGCTTGACATGTCCCTTAAGTCTTACGGCTGCCCTGCCCCATTTTGGTATTGAAGACCCTTCGGTGCTTCAAAATGAAATTTCCCACATTCTGGATTTGGCCAGTCACATCCTGTTAACGGGCTCCTCTGTCCCCTGGATTTCTGTAGACTGAAGTGAGATAGAGGCCTGGTGGGATTCATAGGAAGAGACCTTGGATGTAATATGATCACTTTGGCTGCTAATGTTGAGAACAGCTTGTAGGCAGATTCAGAGTGTAAGTAGAGAGACCTATTAGGGCTACCTCAGTGAACTCTAGAAAGAGGAAGCTGGGGGTGGGGGTAGGCCAGTGAGGAGCTTGTGTGGACTGTGGGATTTGAGGTGTTAAGTGGGAAGATGGGTCCAAAGTGTGGAGATGGGAGAGCCATAGGGGCAGGAGATAAAATTGGGAATCATCTGGAAAGACAGTTTTCATAGATTGATGAAGGGAGGAGGACCGTGGCCTGATCCCTGGGCACCCGTCAGGGAGGGGAGGAGGAAGCAGGAAAAGGGACTGAGCAGTGGAAAGTGAGGTCAGAGAAAGAGCAAGCAGGGGGGAGGACCGGGGCTGAGGGTTGCCAGAGTGTCCAGGAAGAGATCGAGGCAGCTCAGAGAAGTGAATCAGCAGCCCTCAGTCTTCTCCCACCCCTCCCCCTGCCCACAGGCAACCCTTTTCAGATCTTCAGCTGATTCTTTGATTTGTATTTCTGTTTCTAAATAGCGTACATACGCTGCTCCTTCTTGATGTTCTGATCTCATTCTCCTCTTCCCCACTACTGTTACACACATATGCTCTTCCCATCCACCATTCTTCCTAGACAGTTCTTTTTTTTCTCCCCTAACTTTGGTTACATCAGTGTTGAGTATTTACATTATGAGTCTATGTTTGTATTCAGAGCTGAACCATGTGGTAAATTGTGACTGTTTTTCTGTTCTGGCCAACTTTTTGTTTTCCTTGAAGTTATTAATTGCCTTCTTTTTTCATTTGCTTAGTTTTCTATGTACTAACACTAATTAAGTCCTGAACTCTCCACCAGGTCATCTAAATTTCCCCTCGGGTTGTTTAGTCACTTTGGTCCTCTTGAGGCTATCTCTCTTGGAGCTTTCTGCCCTGCTTGAGGCCCCCATCCCCCTAGTGATGCACTCTGCCTGGTGCACAGCTGCCATCCTGGGGAATGACCCCTCAAGTCTCTTAAGTTTGATCCCTGTTTATTGTAGTCCAGGTTTTTCTCTTTCTTGTTTTTCACACTCATTTTAGTAGCACTTAGGTACACACACATGCTTGTGCACAGATGCAAGGCAGTACCCGTGTATTCTTTGGGGGGAAAGGCCTGAGGTGAAGGACTGTAGTAGAGATGAGGAAGGCAGAGGGCCTGGAATGTTCATTTTTCTGGTCAGAGATGTGGGGGTGCTGGGCTATGAGAAAGTGGGTTTCCCGAACCATCCCCCTCCCTACTTGCAGGGCCGCCTGGTCAGAGCCAGTGTTTATTGGCTGGGCAAGTCCAGCCCCTGCCAGACCTCTGCCTCCACCCTCGGCTCTACCGGTCTGCTCCAGTTCCCTTGGGGACAGGGACAAGGGTGAAGGAGGATAAGGGCAGAGGGAGTCAGGATAGGGAGGGCTGTCAGGAGGCCACTAGGTGAGTGACACATTCCCCAAGGCAGTCACCAACCCTGAGCTCAGCTGGCGTGAAGGAGAACTTATGCCCTCCTTGTGCCCACACAGGCTTCCAGGCATCAAGGGCTGGCAGGGGTGCCCTGTGGGCAGGGGCTTGGGAGGCTCTGGCACAAGAGGTACCCTGAAGCCTCAAGGTCAAGGCCCTCAGTCTTCCAGCTGCATGGCTGGCACTGCCCACCAGTCCACAGAGGCACAGTCTGCTCTGCAGACTCCCATCAGTCACAGTAACGCTGGCAACCCACCTGGGCCACACAAGCTCAGTCTCCCCTAACTAGTCTCCAGCCCCTCCCTGACCACCCCTCCTCACTTCCCTCCCTGCCCCATCCGGGCCTGCAGTTGGTGTGGGCAGCACAGGGTGAAGGCCCCCTCGGGAGGGCCCCAGTGCCTGGAGGGTGAGTAATTTTATTTACCTTTCCTGAGAGGCCTTCTGTCCTCTCATTTTCTCCAATTAGCCTGGCTCTGCCTGAGCAGCTCCAGCCCACGTGGCCTGTGGGGGCTGTGGGCGCCCCACACCCTAGAACTCAGTGGTCACCTCCCAGGTCCTTGAAGCAGGGACACCCAGCAGGCTGGTCTAGCTTGTGCTCTCTGTTCCTCTGGCTCCTTCCTCCTTTGACAGCGCCGTCCTCCTCTGACATCCTCCCCGCCGGAAGGTGTCACAGCACTGGCTGCATGGGCCCTCTGGAGCAGTGACCACAGTCCCCACACCAGTTCCTGCTCCTGCACTTGCCTCCATCCCCTGCATCAGACACACTATCCCCAAGATGGCAACCTGGACCTTAGGGTACATCCCCAAGCAATTGGGGTCCCCACCTAAGTGCACTGCCTGGTTCTTCCCATGTAGGACACTCCACTCTCCCCTGGTGAGCACCAGCCCTTGCTGCCTGCCAAGCAGGGTGCTCCCCCCATCATGCCGTGGGCTGTGTCCTTGCTGCACGCAGCTGCCTGCCCTCCCACACGCTCGGGTGGACTGGATCAGGCTTCTCTCCCAAGCGGCGATCTCAGGACGGCGCCGAGGCCTTGGGAAAACGGCGCCGCTGCCATCACTCACACCATTTCAATCTGGGGGGTCTGTTCCTTCCCACTTCATCTGCTACATGGTCTGTGAGTTGCTGTGGCTAGAGCCGGGATCACGGAGAGGCCACTAGAGGATACCCAGTTCTGGATTGTCTGCCGAGGCCCCATCGGGCCTGAGCTCCGCCCTGGCCCCAGGAGAGAACCAGAAGTATCCGCATGGGGCTCATGGAAGGAGTGTGGTGCCTGCCGCCCTCCCGCAGCCATCGCCTGCCCCTTCACATCCCTCTGCTGGCAGATGTGACCATGGGGGTTGGGAGCCAAAACGAATGGACCATCCGGTGTGACTCAGGGTGTGGGCGAGCCCCACCTAAACCAGCATGGGAAGGTGGCCAGAAACCGCTCCAGGGGGATGGGGAGGAGCGCTGTCAGCCACTGCTCGTGCGTTGGGACCCCTCAGGGGTTCTAGCTCCAACTTATCGGTAAAGTGCGTGGGGGGGGCTCCCAGAGGCAGCACTCCAGCTGCAGGCCCCACCCAAGGCTGCTCCCTTCCGTGGGGAGGCCCTGGGCCCGGCCCAGCGCTCTTTCGGCCCAGCTCTCCATGGGGCGCAGCCGCTACTCAGACTCTTTATTGTTGGAGGATACACGTGTCCTTAAACACCGGGCACACCTGCAGGCACTCCCACGACGGCTTCCCATCATACTCCGCCCCCCGCCCCAGCACAGGGCAGGTGTGAGGGGAGGCCCCACGCCTCAGACCAGGATCCTGGGGGACAGGGGGACGGGGGGCCGCTGTCTGGCTCCCGCCCCTCCGGCCCGGGTTCTGGGTTGTCCAGCAGGCGCTGAGTCCGGCCTCGGCCGGGGCCCCGGGGGCCTTCAGAAGGGGCTCTCAGCCGACCCAGGGAGGCTGCTGACCAGGCAGATCTCTGCAGAGGGGTCCTGGCTGGCCCCGTCGCTGCCGCCCCCGCCCCTGGAGAGCAGCGGCTTCTCGCTGGGGGGGCCGCCCCCGGGCCGGGCTGAGGCCGAGGGCCCGCGCACGTGGCGCTGCGCCCGCAGCGAATTGCCCACGCGCCAGCGGTGCCAGCGCCGCAGCAGCTCCGACTGCACCTGGGGGGGTGGGCAGGGGCAGGGCAGGTTAGGCCAGTCCCACCCCCACCGGACCCCCCACCTCCCAGCTTGAAGGACTGCCGGGTGCCCTGTGTGTAGAGCAAGGCAGGCTGCACCACCACGGGACCCTGGGGTCTTCCGATTCCTGCCCCCCCTTCACCGTGCACACCATGAGCGCCAGGCTAAGGCTGACTGTCTCAGGGGGCCAGCACTTGGCATTGTGGTGACCGTGGCCATGCAGATGGACATGAAGGGCTGCCCCCTGCATGGGGGAGGCCAGGGCGCCTATGCTCCCCTCCGACCCCAACCGCAGGCCTGGTCCCAGACCTCCCCACCTACCTCCTTATTGAGGAAACAGTATAGGAGAGCCACCAGCAGGCCCTGGAGAGAGAAGGCGGTCAGGGCCGTGCCCAGGCCCGAGGGGGCCAGGTAGTTACAGGGGGCAGGCCAGGCACCTGGAAGGAGCTGAGGAAGAGGTCGAAGAAGAGCTTGGCGGAGCGCAGGGTCCCCTGGGCGTGCTCGTCTGTCACGAAGGCAAACACCACTTCGTGGACCCCCAGCAAGGGGATGAGGGTCAGCGTGGACTTCGCCAGCCTGTGGGAGGGAGCCTGAGCCGCCGGACCCAGCCCTGCCCACTGGGGCCCTGCCCCCCTTCCCCCGCTCCTGGCCCCTCTTGGTCTCTCCTGCTTTCCGGGTCCGTAAGCTGCCTGCACCCACCGGAACTTGTAGTCGGTGTAGCGCATCTGGCGGGCTCGCAGCTTGGCCACAAGGACGAGAAGGATGCGGATGAAGATGAAGAAGTTGATCTGTGTGTGGAGGGCAGAGCTCAGGGCAGCCCCTGGATCCCCACCTGACCCTCCTGTAGCTGGGCCTGGCGGCCACGCAGGCTTGCCTCACATGGGCCTGGGGCTGGTGGGTGCCCAGCCAGGGATGGGCACCGGCTACTGTCCCAGCTGAGGGCCAGGGCCTCCCTCCCTGTCCGCCAAGAATGTTGTCTGCCTCCTCGGGCCTCGCAGGCCAACACAGAGGAAGGGGCCCCGGGTCAGGCACTGCCAGCCTCTGTGCCCCTCCCTATGGGGCCGGCAGGTGCCTCGCTTCCTTACCAGGATCGCCAGGAAGACAGGGAAGCGCAGGATCCACCAGAAGCCCATGTTGTCATTGCTGGTCCAGCACCTGCAGGGCGGGGCCAGCTCATACCCTGCCAGCACTCCCCATCCCCCACCCTTGGGGATCTAATTAGTGCCTCGGGAGAGGAAGGGAGAGGGTCATAAATGACCCTTGGCCAGGTTTGCTTCCCCCCCACTCTCCGTCCCCACCTCTGACTCGAGACACCCCCCCAGTGCCGTGCAGCCACTCCCCATACACCTGGCCCAGGCCTATCGGGCCGGCCCATACTCACTGGATGTTCTCGAACAGACACTTGACCACCGCCCAGGGGACGACGAAGAGCATGGGGGCACCTGCGGGGAGGGGGCAGCTGTGGTCCCGCCGCCCTGGCCAGCCAGCACCCCTCCGCCCTGCGCCAGCCTACTCACCCCAGCCGATGCCCAAGTAGAGGGCGAAGCAGCTCCTGTCCGGGAAGGCGGCGAGGCCCAGCAGGCCGTGCAGGTACACGCCCTCCGCCAGCAGCCAGCAGTAGTTGGCCACGACGCCGTACTGCATGAAGACCGCGGCCGCCCGGCAGCCGGCCACTGCCTGGCCGCAGGGGCAGCCGTGAGCTCAGGCCCCGTGGCTGCCTGCCACCCTGGGGCCGGGAGGCCCGGAGGCCAGGGCTGGGTGCTCACCCCGTCACTCAGCCAGACGCTCACGCTGAGGTCGTCGCCGATCTTCTGGCTGTAGCGGGTCCTGAGCAGCGCGTCGATGACCAGCACGGAACTGGCCTTGAGCACGAAGGACGCGAACAGGTTCGCGTGGATGTAGTTTCGCGTGCAGTGCAGCTTGCTGCGGGGACAGTGAGTCGGTGCCCGCCCGCCGCCCCGCCTGCCTCGGGGGGCCCCGCGCTGGGTGGGTGGGCGTACCTGAGGCCCAGCAGGGTGGCGAGGGCCAGGAGCAGGGCCCCCAGGGAGAGAGAGTACCCCACCGTGTACATCACCTGGAAGCTGCTGTACATCTTGGCCACGTCCTTCTACAGAGTGTGGCGGCCGGTCAGGGCTGGGGTGCCGCCGCGCCCCGCCCCCCGCCCCCGCCGCCCCCGCGCCGTGGGCTGACCTGGACCTCAATCTCATCGGCGTCCATCTGGCACTGAGAAGCATTTCGCCACGGCTGCCCCCGGGGCCCGCGCACCCACTGCCCATCGGGCCCACACTTCTTGAAGACGAGGCGGTGCTGCACTGGAGGGGCAGGCTCGGGTCAGCCTCCGGCCCGGGCCCCCTCGGCCAAGCCCACGTCCCCTCCGCGGTTACCTTTGTGGTGCCAGGGCAGGTACCAGGGGCAGGAGATGTTGGCCGTGGTGTTGGGAGGGGTGTCTGGCCAACAGGAATACTTGTCGAAGGTCCTATTACAGACCAGCTCTGGAAGGCGGGGGCGGGAGGGGCTGGTCAGCAGGGCCCAGCCTACACAGCCCTCTTGCCTCCTCTTAGAAGCCCCGAAGCATCATCCTCTGCTCCCCGCCGGCCACCTCCCCCTACACACCAACGCGCCTGCCCCTCTTCCCAGTGGCCCCCTTGCAGGGCCTCCCTCTCTGGGGGCCAATCTGTTGGCTTCCTTCCCGGGTCCAGCACCAACTCTGTGGCTCGCATGCCCTCCTTCACTCTGCCCGGCCCAGGCCCCCTCCCTCCGCTGGACAATGGCTCCCGGCCTCCGGGCAGCTACGCCTGCCCGACTGACCCTCAGAACTCGTGCACCCCCGTCCCTGCCGGAGCTCTCCGCGTGGTGGCCCGTCTCCCTCCGTGCCCGGCCTCGTGTGAGCCGCCTCACCCACCACACCGTCCACCCTCTGGGCTGAAGCTCCACGGGGGCAAAGACATGACCCCTGGGGCCAGGAACGGGGGTGGGTGGGGGTGGGTTGTGTAGCCCCCAGTTCTGGGCTAGTTCTTTTCCTTCCTGTTGTGTGGCTTTGCATTAGTCACTGACTGGCCTTTCCGTGGCTCCCCTATAAAAGGGGGGGTGGGGTGCAGATGGCTGGGGGGACAGGACATGGTGCAAGGCTGGGGGCTCACCGGTGGGGGGGGGCAGCAGGCTCAGGTTGTAGAGACACTGGTCGCCGTACAGCTTCCACTTCTCAAACAGGAAGTCCATCACCTGGGCAGAGGGGGCCTGTGGCTGGGCGGACAGAGGAAAGGACAGGGGACAGGGCTGCGTCAGTGGGAGAGGCAGGCCGGTGGGTGGGAGCCCAGGGAGGCCGGTGGGGCCCCTGGCGGTGGCGCTCACCTGGCAGGCCAGCAGCAGCAGCAGGAGGAGGTGGGGGCGGTGTGGCCGGGCGGGGGGCATGCCTCTGAGTGGCCGCCCCCCACATCCGGCTGGGACGACACCGCCGGGGGCAAGGGGTCCTCCTGGGCACGCACACTCCTCTGGGGACGTCCAGGGGAAGCAGCAGGGCCTGTGGAAGGACCCCCCACGGGTGAGGAGACCCAGCTGGGCTCTGCTGTGACCAGTGGGGTTTTCTGCTTCCCTGAAACCGCCCCTCGGAGCCTCTGGTCCTACTGACGAAGTGGGAGCTGGGAGGGAGAAGATACCAGAAGAAGTCGCTCTTTGCCAAAGACGGGGTTGGGGTCCGGCCCTGTGCCAGGAGGTGCTGCCCGGGGTCGTGGAGGCTGTGCCGTCTCCCCTGGTGGAGCTGGGTTTCCCACGGCTGGTGGCTGTCTGTCTTGCAGCTCTGACAGCCCCGGAGCTCCCCCGCTTCCCCACCCCACGCTGGTGGCGGTCACCATCCTGCCTGGTGGCAAAGCTGCTCGAAGCAGCCTCCCTAGCTACCCACCTCCTCCCTTCAGCCCTCGACATCCTCCCCACCTATTCTTAGCCCCTGGGAAAGGCAGCCTGCCAGGCTGGGGCGGGGTGCCAGGGCCATCCATCACAGTGCCGTGGTTATCCAGGTGGCCCCAGGCCAGCTCTCGGCCTCGTCCCGGGTCCGGGAGAGCCGGGCACATGCTCAGGACGGTTCCTGTCACACACACGCCCTCTTCCCAGGACTGGGGTGTCTGGGTGCGCCCTCTGGGCCCCTGGGGCACATCCTGCAGGTCACTGGCAGCACATGCCTTTGAGATGGTTAACACTGGCTGCCAGGCGCCCAGGCTCGGGCCCCCTGCCCTGGGGGTGTTAGCAGGGGTGCCCTGGGCCCCGGCCTGAGTCTGAGCGGAGATCTGGGGCGGCAGATCAGTTCTCCTTTCTTTGCTTTCAGAGCCCGTCTTTGGCTCTGACTGAATTCCATGAGGACGGGAGGGAGGGACCCCGTAGGGCCTGGCGGTGGGCCCCCTAGGAGTGACTTGCGTGAGCCCTCCAGGACCCTGGATGGGCCCTTCTCTGAGCACCCTGGCGAGGACTGAGCAAGTGATGGATGGATGGACAGATGGACAACCAGTTGGCTGGCAGACAGTGAACAGCCAGGGGAAAGAGGGAGCGGGACGAGGTGCAGGCAGGTGGAAGGTTTCAGCCTCCTCCCATCAGGGAGTTGAGCCCTTGTGGGGCCAGCTCAGCCTAGAACTCCCCTGAGATTCACCGCTCACCCCTAAGGGGACCCTGAGACATCACCGCCTTGGCGTGAGAGCTCAGTGATCCAGGATGGGCACTGACGTGGGGTTCCTGACCCAGCCCCCAAGCACGGGTGCAGGCCAGGCTCGGTGGAAGCCTCACCCAACGGTCACCGGTCCCATCTCCAAACCCGGTGAGGGGACACCCAGGCTGAGGGCTCGGGAGTGGAGGAGCCACAGTGTGGGGAACTCTTTCGGCAGAGAAGGTGGCAGGTGGAGAACGAGGGGCAATTCAGGTATTTCCAGCCCTGGGGCTGCCCAACGGGCCTTATCTCCTGATGCTGACTGGCCAGCAGGGTCTGCTACCCTGCCCCTGGCCCACTCAGGCCACTGAGCTGGTAGGTAAGGAACAGGCAGGAGCCAGTCTCTTGCGGGGGGGGGGGGG
>CM053565.1:56019449-56045781 GCA_028646485.1 Cryptoprocta ferox | reverse complement strand
GGGGTGGGGGAGGGGGAGCGGCGCGGAGGGTCCCCGCCCGCCCCCGCCCTCCGGACGCGCCCCGGTCGCCGTCCCCGGACTCCTGCCTGCAGATTGCTGCCCCGCGGACCCCCACCCCTCGGGACGCGTCTGCAGAGAACGGGTCCCGACGGGTCTGCGCTCCCCGCGGGGCACAGGCGACGCGGGGGGAGCGGTGGGCGGTGCGCAGGGCGCTTGGCCGCGGTGGGAGGGGGACTGTGACTCGACGTCCCCTCCTCGCGTCCCCCCCCTCCCCCGCGCTCCCGGACCCTCGTCGCGTCTTTACCGGATGCCGCGCCGATTTGCCCAAGGACTGGACCCCACTTACCCCCAGCGCGGCCCTGGGGGACATTTCTTCCGAGCGCGCCCTGGGGAAGGCTGAACTGGGTGGGGGCAGGGCGGCCCCTGGGGCGTCCCCTTGACCCGGGCTCCCAGGGCCCCTGCAGCTCCGGTCACTGGCAGTCCCACCGACCCGACTCCTACCGGGCACTGCCGCCGCTGCTGCTCCTGGTGCCAAGGGGGATGCCCTGCTCCTCCTAACCTCCTTCTGCCCAGACTTCTGCCCTGGGTTCACCCTCCTGAGGGTGCCCTCTCCTCCCCCAACCCCCCCACCGCCCCCGTCTAAAGCCTGAATCCCAGCCCCTGCTCTGTGTCCAGTGAGTTCAGGGTCACCAGAATCCATGGACGCTTTGGGGCCTCCTCTTTCCTCGCCTTTCACCATCCTGGGACCCTAACCGTCCTGTCCTCCTTCTAGAATGTTATCCTGTGTCTGTGGCTTCCAGGGTGGCACTCCCACCTCGCCTTCTGCACTCCCCCGCTCTCTCCCTCTCCTTCCCACAGCTCCCGTTCCACCTGGGGCTCCAGGTGCTCAGCCCCCTCCCCTGCCCGCCCCCCCAGGCACTCCCTCCGCCCACCGGCCTCTGGACACCTGGCCGTGTCCCAAGGCCTCCTGTCCATCAGCAAATCTCGGTTCTCCTTCTGTGTCTCTCTGTAATCGTCTGAGTCTCTTCTCCACTGTCAACCCCTGTCCGGCCATCCTGTCACCCAGGACATCCTCCCTCTCCGGCTCCTTGTTTAGATGCTGTCCTTTGTCTTCGGAACTCTTGTCTCGACTCTACCTCTGTTTTAGGGGGGCCCTGGAACCTGTGGGCCACGCCTGCTGCCCATCCTGTGGCCAGAGCAGAGCTGAAGCTGGCCCCGCTGGGCCACAAGCTGGTCTCTAGCGCATCTCTGTGCCCAGCTGCTGCCTCGAGACTCAAGAGGAGGAGCTCCAGGGGTGGGGGTGCCCTCCAGACCCCCATTCTTACCGGCCCACCCGAGACCCTGCCCCCAGAGCTAGCCTTTCTGTTTTCATTCTGGGAATGGGCAGAAGGCAAAGGTCAGAGGCAAAGGTCAGAAATTCTGGCTTTGCATAGGGGCTGCAGCGTAGCAGGGTGCAGGTGCTGGGGGCGGGGCGCCAGCTTCCAGAGACTCCCTTTGCCTCTGTCCGCCCTCCCCCATCCCATTCCTCCAGCTCCCCCCCACCTTTCTGGGGTGGGGCACCCATGTGGGCGGGCACAGACCTGGGTGGCGCCCCTTCCATCCCAAGGGAAACAGGAAAACGGTTTCCGGCAGCCCTGGTTGGGTCCCAACCTCAAGAGTTGGAGTAGGATGGGGGAGGGCAACACCTGGGAGTGAGGACCAGAAGGGGCAGGGGCGGGGGGGGGGGGGCGTCAGAAGGGGATGGAACAGATGGGGGGCCTCCCAGGGCTGGGCCACCTCTATTTATGTAACTGAATTCATAAGATGGAACGGAGCGGGAGCTGGGAATGGAGGGGGCTGGGCCTTCCCACGTAGCCTGACTGCGGGGAGGGCGCCTGCTCTCTTCGGAGCCCCCGGAGTCCCCAGGGTTCTGATGGGAGTGGCGTGTCCCTGGAGGTTGCTGGCGCGGCGCTCTGGGGACGGCCAGGGTGAGGCCAGAATGCGGGCTCCGCGTCTGCACCGTGGCTCTGGAGAGAACCCCAGCAGGGCCGAATTCAGGTGCTTGGCCAGCTTAGGGGCCGCTGCTGCCCCGAGGCCTGGTGCCCGCTGCCTGTCCTCGGGGGACCAGACAGAGGGCCGTCCTCATGTCCTAGGCTGGGCAGAGCAGTGGCCCGAGCAGAACAGAAACCCAGGGCAGAGGGAGCCCGGGTCGGGAGGGGCATCAGGGCTGCAGGAAAGAAGGTGGAGCGAGAAGGGGGAGGTCCACCGCCAGCCAGCCAGCCAGACGGACAGAGCCACCAGACAGAGCCGCTATTGGGACCATGGATAGTTTCCTCTACGCGTCTTCCCTGGGCACCGGCGCCTGACCTGGGACGTGGTTTTGTTCCGGGCCTTGTACTCCTCACCACAACTTGTCACATAAATGTCCCTTCTGTCAACAAGAGGGGACTGAGCACCTATCTGAGCGCCCCTGCGCTTAGATGAGACCCGTCAGATCGGATTCAGCCAAAGCCCAGGCTGTGTCCCGGCCCCTCGCTCTCAGATGTGAATGGAAGACCAAGGACCAGCAGACATACTGGAGAGACCAAGAGCCGACTGCAAGGAGGACGCGAGAGGAAGCAGAACAGAACGTCAGGAACGTTGGGGCCACGCTGGTCACCCTGCAGTGACAGCAAAAGGTGAGGCGCCCCTGCAACAAGAACAGGACATCTTGGGGACACAGGCGGAGAAACACAAAAGAGCCCTTGTAAACGAGCAGTTATCACACTGAGGGCCGCCTGGGTGGCTCAGCTGGTTAAGCATTGGACTTTTTTTAAAAAATGTTTATTTATTTTTGAGAGAGAAAGAGAGAGAGAGAGAGCAGGGGAGGGGCAGAGAGAGGGAGACAGAGGATCTGAAGCAGGATCCAAGCTGTCAGCAGAGCCGGACGTGGGGCTTGAACCCACGAACCGCGAGATCACGATCACGACCGGAGCGGAAGTTGGATGCTTAACTCACTGAGCCACCCAGGCCCCCACCTTGACCGGCTCTTGATTTAGGCTCAGGTCATGATGTCACGGCTCGTGGGATGGAACCTCACGTCGGGCCCTGTGCTGACAGTGCGCACAGAGAGAGAGATTTCCTCTCTCCCTTTCTGCCCCTCCCCCACGTGCTTGCGCTCTCGCTCACTCCCTCTCTCTCTCTCATAATAAAAAACATTAAAAAATATATGAAACATTTCAGACACAAAGAAGTACAGAAAATATCAGTTGCCTGAAGATAAAGCGTTAGGGGCACCTGGCTGGCTCAATCAGTACTGCACGCGACTCTCGATCTCGGGGTTGTGAGGTCGAACCCCACGATGGCTGCAGAGATCACTTTAAACAAAGAAAGAAAACGTCCAAGCCGCCCCTGAGGTGCTTATTTCCCACGCTCTGTGCCCCCCCAAGCCCCCCGCCCTGCATTTGGTGTTTCTCCTGGACTTCTGCTGCGTGAGTGTGACGCGTGACGTGTGACGCGTGACGCGTGACGCATGACGCGTGGCTGGCGTGTTCCAGGGGCACGGCGTGAAACCTGTCCGAGGGCAGCCGGCTCCTCTGTCCCACGCTGTCTGTCTGAGGCTCGCTCGTGCTGGTGGCTCGAGCGCTGGCCGCTGCCCGGCCGTGCGGGGAAAGCCCGCTCCCCTTGTTCGTGTGTCCGACGGACGCTGGGTTCGCTTCCTCCCCACTCCGTTTTGGCCGTGGCTGTGGAGTGGCAGGCGTGCTCCTGGTCAGGCCTCCTGTGCACATGGGCACGGGGCTCTCTTGCCATCGGGCTGTGCCCGTCGTCAGCCGGCTACATGTGACGGGCTGATCTGAAAGCCGTCGTGTCCCCATCTGGCCCAGCCCACCCTCGCCGGCACCGTGGTTTACCTTCTTACGCAAACGTGCCCGTTGAAAGTCAGGCTGACGGAGGCACGGTTCACAGACGGGAACTTACCCTGGAGAAGTGTGCAGTTCAGTGAGTTTGGACACACAGGCAGTCATGGAACCACCACGATCAAGGTACAGACGTCTTACCCCCCGAAGTCCCCGCGGAGCCTTAGCCGGAGCTGTCCCCCAGCCCCAGGCCGCCTCGACCTGGCTTCTGTCGCTGCGGTCCTGCCTGTGATGGAGGGCGGGCCCTCTGTGCCCACCTGCTTCTCACTGATCACAAAGCCATTGGAGTTCTTCCCCGTCGAAGCCTGTGACCATGGTCCCTTCTGGCTGCCGCCGGTTGGCAGCCACAGCTGTCTGCGCGCTCCAGCTGGCGGACGTCCGGGTCACGGCCCGTCTTGGGCGCCGCGAACCCCGCGGCTGCGCGTGGACGAGCGCGGGTCTCGTGCGGACGCCGTGGCCGTGTCTCCCGCGGTGGTCGGTTCCCGAGCCGGCGTTTGCTGCCCTCGAGAGGAAGTGCCGGCCCTTTTCCGCAGCGCCGCCGCCCGGCTGTCGGGCCTTGCTGTGTTTGGGGGGTGTTTTTGGCCCTTTGAGTGGATGCGCCGTCGGACCTTGGGGCTTCGCTTCAGCTGCCCCGGGAGCCCCGCCCGCGCTGCCAGCCGTCGTGCGCATCGGTTCGAATCTATTTCTCAGTAAAAAAAATTGGTTTCTTCATTCTATTTTGTTTTGCTTTGTTTTGTTGTATTTATTTACTTGATTTTACTTTATTATTTTCATTGAGTTGTCAGAGTTCCTTATACTTCTGGACGCAAGTCCTATACCGGATACATGTTCTGTGTTTTCTTCTACGTGGTGGCTGGGTCTCCAGTTCCCTTAAATTAAAAAAAAAAAAATTTAATGTTTACTTATTTTCGAGAGACAGAGAATGAGCGGGGGAGGGGCAGAGAGAGAGGGAGACACAGAATCTTAATCAGGCTCCAGGCTCCCAGCTGTCAGCACAGAGCCCGACGCGGGGCTCGAACCCACGAACCGTGAGATCGTGACCTGCGCTGAGGTGGGAGGCTTAACTGGCTGAGCCCCGCAGGCGCCCCTTTTTGGAGAGCAGAAGGGTTTCATTTTGATGAACTTTAATATCAAATTTTCCTTTCATGAATTGCGCTCTTTGAAGACGTCCCACCTGAGGGATCTCGCCTGATGCACGACCCCTAAGGCTCTCCAGGTCTTCACGTTCTGTCGTTGTCTCTCTCACATTTCAGCCTGTGATTCGCGACGAGCTAAGTTCACACGTGGTGCCGCGTGACTTTTGTTTGTTGGGCGGACGGATCTTGTTGCTCCGACACTGTTTACTGAAAAGATTTGTCCTTTTCTTTTTTTAAAGTTTATCTATCTCTGAAAGAGAGAGAGAGAGAGAGAGAGAGAGAGAGAGAGAGCGCGCACGCGCACATGCAGGCGCAAACAGGGGAGGGGCAGAGAGTGAGGGAGAGAGAGAATCCCGAGCAGGCTCTGAGCTGACAGAGCACATCTCAGGGCTCCAGCTCACAAATGTCAGAGCATGACCTGAGCTGGACGCTTAACCAACGGAGCCACCCAGGCGCCCCGATTTGCTAACATTAAAAAAATGTTTTTTTCATGTTTATTTATATTTGAGACAGAGACAGAGCATGAGCAGGGGAGGGGCAGGGAGGGAGGGAGACAGAATCCGAAGCAGCTCCAGGCTCCGAGCCGTCAGCACACAGAGCCCGACGCGGGGCTCGAACCCACGAACCGTGATCATGACCTGAGCCGAAGCCGGAGGCTCAACTGACTGAGCCCCCCAGGCGCCCCTGATTTGTTAACATTTTAATAAGGATTTTTACATCTGTACTAATTAAAGGTATTAGTCTGTAATTTTATTTTTTGTGTAATAAGAAAATTGTCTGGCTTTGGGTATCAGGAAAATGCTGACCTCATAAAATGAGCTGGAAAGTGTCCCCTTCTCTTCTATTGTCTGGAAGTCTCTGTGGAAGCAGTGTTATTACTTCCTTAGAAGTTGGTAGAATTCACTAATGAAGCCGTCTGGGTCTGGAGCTGTCTTCTTGTGGGAAGGCCTTTAACAAATTCAATGTCGGGGCACTGGGGGGCTCAGTCGGTTGAGCGTCCGACTTCGGCTCAGGTCATGATCTCACGGTTCGTGGGTTCGAGCCCCGCGTCGGGCTCTGTGCTGACAGCTCGGAGCCTGGAGCTGCTTCCGATTCTGTGTCTCCCTCTCTCTCTGCCCCTCCCCAACTTGTTCTCTCTCTCTCAAAAATAAATACATAAACATTTAAAAACCAATCAATCAAATAAAATTGTTGTGCCGATCTTCACCCCATGTAGGATTTTGGAGCTTCTGTCGTTAATCTTCACCAATACAAGGCTTTGTTTTGTTTTTTAATGTGTGCATGTAGTATTTTCTTAAAGTAAAGCACCAAGATGTCAGGTCACGGCCCTGGTGGCAGGTGCATCTGAGGCGGGGTGGGGGGAGTGCAGGCTGGGAAGAAGATACCATTCCCTCCTTCCTGGCTGGGGCCCGGCTCTGACGGGAGGGGGTCCCCTAGCCAAGGCTCCCTCCTTTCTGAGCCTCAGCCAGTTCTGTTCCTGCCAGAGCCAGGGACGTGAGACACCTTCAGGGGCCTCTCGCCTCCCCCTCGCTCCGGCTGCTCGCTGCGGCCGGGGAGCCCGCGCTGCCCCGCCCGCTCCTTGTCTGGCTCCTGGTCTTGCCCTAAATCCAAGACTCCGGGGCTTCTCCGTGTCTGCAGACTTGCTCGTTTGGGCAGAGAACGTGTGCGCGTGCGCGTGCGCGTGAGGGCGGTGAGTGTGTGCAGGTGCACAGGTGATCACTGCCCTCTCTGAGTCTCCGAGGAGACGGTCGGGAGCATCGCCGCTACCGTGCACCCCCGGGAGGCCTCGGCTGCCCTTCGGCCCCGGGTCAGGCGTGGGGGCCGTTACCTGTCCCTGTCCCTCCACGCAGACCCAGCTGTGGGAAGGAAGGGCACAAGCCTCACTTCCGTCTGCAAACAGAAGATTGTCACCAGTGGGAACCACCTTGAGGTGGCAGGCGGGAGCCCTGAGCACGGGAGGTTGGGGGCCGAAGCGTGGGGGTTTGTGCGTGTGACTGGGGTGCGGCCCTGGTGTCAGCCAGGCCACCCCCAGCGCCGCAGCCCGGATGGCCTGGACCCTCCAGCCCCTGCCCCTGGGCTCCTTCCTGTCTTCCTCCTCCCCGTCACCTGATTCTGATTTTGGTTATAAAAGAAACATCTGCAGGCAGCCCCCTTCCCACCAGGCCGCCACACTTCCTCCAGGTTGGACTCTGGCCCGGGCACCATTTCTGGGAAGAGCAACTGAGGCACAGAGGAACTGAATAATGCACGCTTGCCCAAGGACCCCCCCAGGAGGAAGCAGCAGCTGGAGCCCAGAACCCAGGACTTGACCTGCAGGGGCCTCTGTGGAGGGGGTGGGCTGTGGTCTCCGCCCCCACTTTGCAGATGGGGAGCCTGAGGCTGTGGAGGGGAAGTGCCTGGTCCAGGGTCACCCTCTGCCCCCAGGGCCTGTCCCAGGGGAAGCCCACCCCCCTCGCAGGAAGTGGGGAGAGACCAAGGAGAGTGGCCTCTTCCTCCACGGCCATCTTTCTCTCCCCGTGTGACCCCCGTCCTCTGGGAGGACACCTGGGTCCTGGCCTCTGTCTCACCGGCTGCCTCTCGCCCCGGGGCCGCCATCAAGGTCATTAGGCTCTGCAAAGTCACATTAGGTGTCATTCCAAGCGGCTGGATCAAATCAGCCCACCTTAAAGGGATGGTGGTGGCTGGAAGGGGCCCTGGGGCCGCCAGCTCTGGATGGGGCCAGGCTCGGGTCAGTGACAAAACAGGGGGGCTGGGGGCCAGTGCTGCTGGTGGGGGGGCCAGGGGACAGGTGGGCAGCAGCATGGAGGAAGTTGTGCGGTTGTGCGGCAGGCAGCCCCTGACCCAGGAGCCCAGGGCCCCCATGTGGGTCCCCAGAGCCCAGGCCACGTAGGACAGAAGGAGGCCAGGCCAGTGGGGTTGGGGGATGAGGAGGCAGGACGGGTGAGGACTGGGGGAGGCACCGGAGGGGATGAAGGCTGGTGCCTCTCGGGGTCGGGCCCACTGCCTCCTCGCACACCTTGCTGCTCGACACCCCCGTGGCTCCCTGCGCCCCTCCCAGCAGGACCCAGACTGGCCTCTGCCTCCCTCTCTTGTCTCAGAAAGGTGAACGAGTGGAGCCCTGGGGCCGGGACGCTGGGGGTTCCCCGCCACCGGCCTCAGGGGTTGCTGGCACTGAGGCGGGGACAGCCGCTCTCCAGCCGGGCCTGGGCCACCGGTGGGCGGGGAACGCGCGGCCAAGACTTGTCCCCGGCATCTGAGGGGGGCGGCGGCAGCGCTAAGGCTCGGGCACTGGCCAGCGCGAAGCCCCGAAGACGGCCCGGCCAGCAGAATCCGGGGCAGCGAGACCCACAAGTGCCCTGTGTGGGCCGAGCGGAGTCCAGATTTCTACGTCGAAGTCTTCGTCCCCGGTACCGCGGGGCGTGACCGTAATCGAGGGAACATGAGGTCCTGTGGGTGGGCCCTGAGACACTAGGACTTCTGGTCTCGACAAGAGGAGACAGACTAGTGCAGAGGGACGACCACGTGGGACGGGGGGAGAAGAGGCCTCCGAGAGAGCCGGAGAGACGCCTGGGGGGGGGGCCGGTCTGCGTCCCCAGGCCGTGGTGCCTGCTGTGACATCCCTGGAACGTGCCGGTGGCCATCGCGGTGCCATTCAGGATCTTGATTCTTTTTTTTTTTTTTAATGTTTTTAATTTATTTTTGAGAGAGAAAGAGAGAGAGAGACAGAGCATGAGAGGAGGAGGGGCAGAGAGCGAGGGAGACACAGAATCCAAAGCAGCTCCAGGCTCCAAGCTGTCAGCACAGAGCCCGACGCGGGGCTCGAACTCACGAATCGTGAGATCATGACCAGAGCGTAAATCGGACACTTAACTGAGCCACCCAGGCGCCCCTGGGTCTTGATTCTTAAAGCCAGGGAGCAGATTGTACTAGAAATCAGACCAAAGATTTGATGGAAGGGTGTCGGGGCCACAAAGGAGGGGACAATGACACCTCAGTCCACCTCCCGTGTTGCTGCCAGGGCCCCAAGGACAGAGGGGACCCCACCCCTGGGGGGGGGTTATCTGCAGGAATCACCTGGGGCCAGGAGCCAGCAGCAGGGCCACAGGCCAGCTAAGAAAGCCAGCCTCCCATGTCCCAGCCTCCCGTGTCCCAGGCTCTCACCTCTCAAGGCCTCCCTGCCTCCCCTCTGAGCTGCCAGCTGGAGGTGAGGCTCCAGTCTCGCGCGGCCTGAGCAGCAGGCCCTGCGGGCTACGGGCAGGGGTGCTCACTGCACGGCGGCTGCCGGCCAGCCGCCCCGGAGAGCGCAGGGGAAGGAACGTTGAGGCTGTTAAGGGACTGGGCCGGATCGGAGGAGTTTATCGACACGGGGCACTTTCCAAATCCTGGCCAGGATGCGTCAGAGCGGTGCCGGTGTACCGCTGGGGTGGCCATTGAGGCTGGGGCGGGACAGGCCCTGCGGCGAATGGGACGGAGGCAACCTGGCTGCCTTGGCGAGGTCTTAGGGAAGGGGGAAGAGACAGAGAGGCGGGAGGGCTGGGGTGGGCTCGCCATGGGAGCCCCTGCCCCTGCCCAGGCCCCTGGGAGGCCCAGAGGGCGGTAAGAGCTGCTGTGTGAGGGGCCGTGGGCGTCAGCAAGCTCCGGGTCCCCCTTCGGCCAGTGCTGGCGGTGGGCCCCACCAGAGCTGGGGTCCCTCATGCTCCCGTGGGATGCCAGAGCCCCAGACGGCCCAGCAGGCAGCAAGGCAGGGATGGCCCCCAGGGAGCTGTGACCCACGGGAGCCTCGGACATGGTGTCCTGGCAGAGAGCATCAGCTATCTACTGCTGGGTAACAAAGTGGCCCATGTTTGGCACTTACAGCAGCCAGCAGTTATTGTCTCTCAGCTTCGGTGGGTCAGGAATCTGAGCCAACAGTCGGCCGGGGCTGTGGGCATCTCAAGGCCCAGGGGACCCCCTTCCCAGCTCCCCCACGTGGCTGCCACAGGACTCAGGTCCTGCAGGCTGCTGGCCGGGGACAAGGTTCCTTCCTGGGTGGCCTCTCCAATGGGCAGCAAGCGAGACGGTAGCCAGCCCCCTCGGGAGCGTGCGGGGAGAGGGGAGCAGGGCCGAAGCCGGTCTTCCTGCCACCACGCCCTGCTGGTCAGAGGCAAGTCAGTGAGTCCGGTCCCCGCCCAAGGGAGGACGCGTCATGGGCACAGATGCCAGGGGTGGGGGCATGAAGCTCGTGGAAACTGCCACTCCAGGGAAGGATGGGTTTGCTTGACCTTTATGTCCCCAGAAGATCGAGAGTGGGGGACCCCTCACGATATTCCGGACCTGAGCCTGGCCTTGCGCAGTGGCACTCTGGAGACAGAAGGCCTTTCCGGGGCTGTGGGTAAGGGTGTGGGCAGCCCTGTACCAGGACAAAGTTCCGGAGGCTCCCCTGCGGGGCGGGGCTGCAGGGGCCGAGACCGGTGTCGCCCCCAGGGACAGAGGCCATAAGGCAGGCTCCTCTGACAGGTAAAAATGGCTCGCGGTGTCCGCCCGGAGGACTTGACCGCGGGGCTCAGACGGACACGTGCACGCCCACGGTCACGGCGGCGCTACTTACGATCACCTACAGGTGGGGGCGACCCACGTGTCCACTGATGGACGAATGGATAAAACGTGGTCCATCCACGCAGTGAACTACTCGCCGGTCTTTTTCTTTTTCTAAGTTTATTTATTTTGAGAGAGCGCGTGCATGCGCGTGCACAAGCAGGGGAGGCCAGGGAGAGAGGGAGAGAGTCCCAGGCAGGCTCCGCACTGTCAGGGGAGAGCCCGACACGGGGCTCGAACCCACGAAACCGTGAGATCATGACCTGAGCCCAAACCAAGGGTTGGACGCTCAACCGACGGAGCCCCCCAGGCGCCCCTGCTCTTCAGTCTTAAGAGGGAAGGAACTTCTGGCACCTGCTGCACACGGACGGCCCTTGAGGGCGCGCTCAGGGAAGCCAGCCACAGAGCAAACACTGTGAGCCCACGGCGTGCGGTCTCCAGAGGCGTCAAAGTCGGCGACACCGGGAAGAATGCGGGCGCCAGCGGCTGGCGTCCGCGTTTATCGGGGCAGAGCTCCAGTCTGGGAAGATGACGTTCTGGAGACGGACGGTCGTGGGGGCTGCGTATCAGCGTGAATGTGCTTTATGCCACTGAGCTGTCCACGTAAGCGTGGAAGACGTCGCCTTACGTGGTTTTTACCACAACACGATTTTCTTGAAGACTTGGGATGCGGGGACGCGGGGCCCATCCGGCTGCGGCCGCGCCCTGGGCTACCGGACGGACGTTCGGCCAGGGGGGCGCCCAGGACGGTGGGGCAGGCAGTTCCCTCCGGAACTTCTTCGGGGACGGCGCAGGGCAAGGCTTGCGCTCAGCGGCCGCAGACACGCGCGCTGCTCTGGTGGCCGCCACAGCCCTTGGAAATGTGCCACAGCAGTGAGGGCACGTCTGGTTTCGAGTCACTGCAAACTCACCCCCACCCGCTGGAGCAGTGAGAGGATCACAGCACTGAATGACTGGAGTCCCTGGGGCGCCCTCGGGCTCCGTGGGTTAAGCGTCCGACTCTTGGTTTCGGCTCAGGTCATGATCTCACCGTTTGTGGGATCGGGCCCTGGGGGGGGCTCCGAGCCGACAGTGCAGAGCCTGCTTGGGATTCTCTCCCTCTGCCCCCACCCTCTCTCTCGAAAATAAGTGAACAGGGGCGCCTGGGTGGCTCGGCCGGTTAAGCATCCAACTTCAGCTCAGGTCATGATCTCGCCGTCCACGAGTTCGAGCCCTCACAGCCTGGAGCTGCTTCGGATTCTGTGTCTCCCTCTCTCTGCCCCTCCCCTGCTCGCCCTCTGTCTGTCTGTCTCTCTCAAAAATAAACATTAAAAAAAAATAGATGAATAAATTAAAAAACATTTTTTAATTAAAAATTTTCTTAAATGATTGAGGGTCCAGCTTCAGGAGCAGCTTGAACAGGGCTGTGGTCCCATCTCTCTGGGAGTTTCTGTTCTGCCCACTCTGTGTGTTCGCGCCATCCTCCGGCGGCCTCACCAGTCCTGCCATCTGACCCGCACGCCACGCACACAGAAAGTGTAGGTGCCTCCGTGGAGACCACGCTGCTGTGCCAGGTGCCTGGTCCCATGCGACCTCAGCTCTGACTCACCCTGGGGAAGGGCAAGCTGCCTGGCCAGAGCCCAGGCCTCCCCGGAACCACCCTTGGCCCGGAAGAGTGGAGCCGTGCCCTGCCTGCGTGGGGAGCTCGCCCGGGGGGCTCTGGGCCGTACCGGAGCAGACGGTGGGCCCTGGAGTCCTGCTCCACCCTGAGCCCCTAGGAGGGAATGACTCGCAGAGCCTGCAGTGACCAGGCTTCCAGGGACCACAGGGATCCGGGGCCGAGCCTGGGCACGGGCACCTGTCGTGGGAGGTGGGGCCCTCTTGGGTGCCGGGTGCCCCAGAGAATGAATCACCACCTCCTCTCTGCTGCCCGGTGTGGCCTCCGCAGTGGCCCTCAGTGGCAAAGCAGGCCATAGTGGCTGGTCCTCTGGTTCCCCTCACGGAGGGCTTTTGGTACAGGGCTGGGGACAGAGGGAGCCCCACGGCAGTCCTGGGCTTCCTGGTAACCCTCACGGGGTCGGAGCCATCGCTGGGAAAAGGAACCTGAATTCGTCCGGCCCCCTCGGGGGAAGGACCTGGTCGCACACAGGGCAGGAGGGGTGGTGGGGAGACCCCAGGGGCCACGCTGGAAACAGCCAGGCCCCTGTGCACGCCCCTGCACTGCACCTGCGTCAGGCGCCCCCAAGGCCTGTGATCACATGGTCCCCTGCACCCTGTCCCTCCAGCCCCCTCTGTCCCGCTTGAACCCAAGACCACACTCCCCAAACCATTCACCCAAGGCAGCTAGGGCCTCCCTTGCACACGCTCTGCCCCAGTCTCTGGGGTCTCCCTTCTGCTGTAAACTCCCCAGGGTCCCCAGCTGGAATCTGGAGGGACAGACTGGCCATGTGGTCTGGCGTGTCCCCTTCATCCTTCCCCCAGGTGGGTTCAGGCCACCCTGCTGTCCCTCACCCTGCTGTCCCTCATCCTGCCTACCCTCCCTCCTCAGGCGGCCCCTCTGTGGTCTGGTGCCGGCGACTGCGTGGGGAACACAGAGGCACCCCAGGGTTCAACCCTGTGTCCCTGGGGCACCCGCCCCGCTTGGGGGCCGGGAGCCCGCTCGCACCCTCTCCCCAAGACTGCCTAAGCCCCCAGGAGTCCGCAGGTGCAGGAAAGCCATCCCACCTGGACCCAGCTGCCCCCTCTGAACGCTCCGACTGCCTCTGATCCCCAGTTTTGCATTTTCCAGAACACTGCTGTTCCCAGACAAACCCGGAAACATTTCAGCTTTTCCTGCTCATCTTCCACCCTGAAGGCCGCGCCCTCGGCAGCCAGCCTGGCACAGGCGACAGGGCAGCACCTCGCCCCAGCCTGCCGGCCGCACCCTTCTGGGGCCTGCTCGGCTCCTGGGCCCTCCCGGCCATCGGCACCGCGTGGCTGCCACCCAGCGGCCACTCGGGGGGTGGCGGGCTTTCCCCGTGGCTGCCGGCCTGCTGGGTGGACAGGCTCAGCCCCGGCTCCTCTCCCATCCACTTCTTCACTCAGCTGCTTGTTGTCCATCCATCTGTCCGTCCATCTGTCCGTCCATCCATCCGTCCATCTGTCTGAGCCTGCTTCCGATTCTGTGTCTCCCTCTCTCTCTGACCCTCCCCTGCTCACGCTCTGTCTCTCCGTCTCTCAAAAATAAACAAACCTTAAAAAAAAAAAAGAGTCAGACACTCAACCAAACGGAGTCACCCAGGTGCTCCCCCTTTTTTTTCTTTTTTTTTAGTTTCAAGTTTAATTTAAATTCCAGTTGGTTAACATACAGTGTAATATTAGTTTCAGGAGTAGAATCTAAATTTTAAAAAAAATTTCAAATTTTATTTTAGAGAGAGCGAGAGAGCACAAGTGAGGGGGAGGAGCAGAGGGAGAGACACAGAGAATCGCAACCAGGCTGCACACTCAGTGAGGAGCCTGATGCGGGGCTCGATCTCGTGATCCTGGGATCATGACCTGAGCTGAAATCAAGAGTAGGACACTCAACCAACTGAGCCCCCCAGGCGTCCCTCAGGAGTAGAATCTAGGGATTCATCACTTACTTACCACACCGGTGCCCGTCACCAGTGCCCTCGTTGGTGCCCCTCACCCATCTAGCCCATCCCCCCCACCTCCCTCCGTCAACCCTCACTTTGTTCTCTATAGTCAACAGTCTGTTTCTTGGTTTGCGTCTGTGCTTCTCCTCCCGGCCCCCACCACGTTCATCTGTTTTGCTTCTTAAATTCCATACAGGGGTGAAACCATACGGCATTTGTCTTTCTCAGACTGACTTATGTCACGTAGCGTAGTCCTCTCTAGCTCCACGCAATGAAGTGGAAAGATCTCATTGTTTTTGGTGGCTCAGTCATGTTCCGTCGCCGTTTCCATTTCTAAACAGGGCTGCACTGGAGAGTTCTCCAGTCCCTCTCTGCTTGTCTGTTAATGGGGACTTTCTCTCCACTCTTGGACTAAGGGAGGCTGGAGACTCAGGCTTGGCCGGTCAGCCTGTCCAGGGCAGCTAAGGGTGAGGTTGACTCAGGAGGACAGATGGCTCAGGTGGCATCAGTGAGGGGCCATCCCGGTCTCTGCTCCCCCGGCGCCCCCATGGGGAATCTGAACTGGTGGCATGTGGCCACCATTGGAGGAGAGGCTGCTTGGGAACGAAGCCACGTAGAGGAAAGCTGGACTGAGGCAGGAGAAGAGGAATGAGTGAAGCACCCAGATCGAGCCGTGCCTGAAGGCTAACACCCAGGCTTTTCAGTTAGGTAAGCCAATGATTTTCTTTTGTACAAGTCGTTTTGAACCTTGCTTCTGTACCATGGAGTCAGAAGACTCCCAGTTAATGCAAAGTGTATGAGTCACAAAAGACTAACAACCTTAGCCGTTCTTCTATCAGGTTTCCGAGTAGAATCGTTTGTAAGAGAAATTAGTATAGTAGGGACTTTTTGTCACGAACTTTGCAAATATTGTCTTTGATTTGTGTGCATGTTTGTATATTTGTTTATGAAATTTTTGCCATGCATAATTTGAATTTTTTTTAATGTTTACTTATTTTTGAGGGGGAGAGAGAGAGAGAGAGAGAGTACAAACAGGGGAGGGGCAAAGAGAGAGGGGACAGAGGATCCAAGAGAGGTCTGAGCTGTCAGTGCAGAGCCGGTCACTGGGCTCGAACCCATGCACCATGGGGTCATGACCTGAACTGAACTCGGACCCTTAACCGACTGAGCCACCCAGGCACCCGCCATGTGTAATTTTAAAAGATTGCTAATGGGGCGCCTGGGTGGCTCAGTAGGTTGAGCGTCTGACTTCAGCTCAGGTCATGATCTCACGGTTCATGGGTTTGAGCCCTGCGTCGGGCTCTGTGTTGACCGCTAGCTCGGAGCCTGGAGCCTACTTCCAATTCTGTGTCTCCCTCTTGCTCTGCCCTTCCCCTGTTCACGCTCTGTCTTTCTCTGTCTCTCAAAACTAAAAAAAAATTTTTAAAAATTAGTAAAAAATTTAAAAAAAGGATTGTTAAATAATCAAATGTCTCTCCTTCTAAACGTATGTTTTAATTTTCCTGTATATATTTAAGGAGATGCCCTTTAGCAGATCAAGGAATTGTTTTTCTACTCCTGAGTTGCTAAGAGATTTTTAAAAATCACAAATGAGGGGCACCTGGGTGGCTCAGTCGGTTAAGCATCCGACTTCGGCTCAGGTCATGATCTCGCAGTATGTGGGTTCGAGCCCCACGTCAGGCTCCGTGCTGACAGCTCAGAGCTTGGAGCCTGCTTCCGATTCTGTGTCTCCCTCTCTCTCTGCCCCTCCCCTGCTCATGCTCTGTCTCTCTCTGTTTCTCAATAATAAATAAATATTTAAAAAAATAAATAAATGAATAAAAATCACAAATGAGTATTAAATTGTGTGAAGTGCTGGGGCGCCTGGCTGGCTCGGTCGGTTAAGCGTCTGACTTCGGCTCAGGTCACGATCTCAGGGTTTGTGGCTTTGAACCCTACATCGGGCTCCGTGCTGACAGCTCAGAGCCTGGGGCCTGCTTGGGATTCTGTCTCTTCCTCTCTCTGCCTCTCCCCTGCTCGGGCTCTGCTCTCAAATATAAAATAAATGTAAAAAAATTTTTTTTAAATTTAAATTGTATGACGTGCTCTCTGTTCAGCTGTTGAGGCGACCCTGCGCTCTCCCCTCCTGGAATGGGTGAGGAGCGCACCCCCAGTTTCCCGGCGCTGACGCAGGAATCCTGCTACAAGTCCGGTGTGGCCTGAGGGCTTTTTGGATACACAGCTGACTTCCATTCTTACCAGTTGATTTAGGCTTTCTGCAGCACGTCTGTGAACCAGGTTGCCCTACTGGTTTTCATTTTGCAGCCGAGCTCCTGCTAGCCTCCTGCGACCGCTTTAAGACGGACTTTTCCGTTCCGCGCACAGTCCCTGAGCGTTTGGTGGAAACTCACCTGTGGGACCAGCGCGGTCTGGAGGCCGGGGATGCGCACTGCGGGTAGAAATGCAGAGCACCTAGGAGGGGTGAGTTCGCGGAGCTCGCCCCGGCAGGGAGGCGGCCCCCGCGACGGGACTCGCATTCGGGCAGAGACTCAAAGGTGGGCGGAGGAGAGGGACACAGCTCATCGTGCAAAACGAGGGGTTCAGGGCTCCCTGGCCGGGGAGGCTGCGGGCGCGAGCAGGAGGCACGATCTCTGCGATTGCTTAGCGACTGCTCTCTGCTCGGGCCCGAGGGGGAAGCTGAGGCAGAAATTAGGGAAGCTGGCCGGTATTGGCCAAGTCCTGGCCGTTTGGGGCCCGAGGTGTGTTGGCATGTGTCACCGCTGTCCATCCGTATATTCTGTCTACATTCTTCTAGAACATTATCTGTTCAATCTTATCTTCCAGATACGCGAGCCGTTTGCAGCATTTGCTTATAATCCTAATCTCTAATCTTCACCGATGATTTCTCTCCTCTCTCCTTGTCCCCTCGTTGGTCACCCAGACGTTTGATGATTTCATTTGCCTTTTCAAAGTGCCAGCTGCGTATTTCTGTCAGTTGATTTCTCTTTCCTTGGTTCTGTTCTTACTTCGTATTTCCTTCCTTTTTTTTTTTTTATGTTGATTTATTATTGAGACAGAGAGAAACAGAGCACGAGCAGGGGAGGGGCAGAGAGAGAGGGAGACACAGAATCCGAAGCAGGCTCCAGGCTCTGAGCTGCCAGCACAGAGCCTGACGCGGGACTCGAACCCACGAACGTGAGATCATGACCTGAGCTGAAGTCAGAGGCTTAACCGACTGAGCCACCCGGGCGCCCCGTATTTCCTTCCTTCTGTTCTCTCTGGGTTTTACTCTGCTCCTTTTATACTTGCTGAAGCTGAATGCTTAGATGTCCTTTCAGTCCTGCAAGAAATGCATTTCAGGCTGTAAGTGTCCCCTTCAGTGGACAGGCTGTAGCCGCGGCTACAAATTGGATGCGTTTCACTTTTTTTTTTACTTTTTTTTTTTTTACATTTATTTATTTTTGAGAGACAGAGACAGAGACAGAGTTTAAGCAGGGGAGGGGCAGAGAGAGAGGGAGACACAGAATCTGAAGCAGGCTGCAGGCTCCGAGCTGTCAGCTCAGAGCCCGACGCGGGGCTCGAACCCACGAACCGCGAGATCATGTCGAGCGGAAGTCGGGCTCCCAACCAACTGAGCCCCCCAGGCGCCCCTGGATGTAGCACTTTTATATAGAATATGGAAATAAAAAAGAAAGAACTTCAGGTGGTCTTTTGGAACACTGGCCTTGGGGGAAGGTCCCTCTTGGAACGCTGTGGCCGTGCCGTGAAACACACGGCAGGCCACTTGTGGGCACTCTGGTCGACAGGCCCAGGGTCCCCCGCCCGCAGAGGCCCATTCATGGGAGCCACGGCGGCGACTGTCAGCTCCGGCCCAGGTCCAGCAGCTGTAGCACCTTGGCCGGCAGTGACGTGTGCGGGGGTGGGGGAGGCCTCTGCTCCGGGGCAGCTGACGTCTGGGTGTCCTCTGTGGAGTCCCGGGGAGCCCGGGCAGCAAGCCGCCCTGGGGCGCGGCCCTAGGACTGGGGTCAGGGAGCAGCACCCCCTCTCCAGGGAGCCGGGTGCCAAGCTTTGGGCAGAGCACAGCCGGGCTGGACAGCAGGTGCGCTGGGAAGGGAGCCCCCTGCTCCGGCCTCCAGGATGTCCCAGGCTGGTGGCTGGGGTAGCGGGGACCGTGCGTGGGCAGCCATGTCCCCGAAATGGGGGGAGCAGGAGGTGCAGAGGTGAGCGGTGCCCAGAGAAGGGGTGGAGTGGGGTGTAAGGGGAGGGGCGCACAGGGAGAGGGAGAGAAGGCAGAGAGGGAGAGGACCAGAAAGCACAGGAAAGTGAGTGGGCAGCTGCAGGGACAGATCAAGTGCCCAGTCTGGGGAACGGAAGGAGCAAAGGGCATTCAGAGAATGGGAGGGAATTGCTCAAGTCACCCGCCTGCTTGCAAGGAGCCGAGACGGACCCAGCCAGGGACTGAGAGCGAGGCCACCCAGGGGAATTATGGGGACAACTCACAGCAGGGACAGCCTGGCCTGGCCCCTGGGGACACAGCAGGGACGGAGGGACAAGCAGCCTGGAACAGAAATTGTGTGCAGCGCAAAGGCCACCCAGGGGAAGATGTTTCTGGAGGGAAGTCCTTGAACTGAGGCAGAAAATGTTCTAAATTTTTTTAAACATTTTTATTTATTATTGAGAGACAAAGAGAGACAGAGCATGAGCAGGGGAGGGGCAGAGAGAGGGGGAGACACAGAATCTGAAGCAGCTCCAGGCTCTGAGCTGTCAGCACAGAGCCCGACGCGGGGCTTGAACCCACAAACTGCGAGATCATGACCTGAGCCGAAGTCAGACGCCCAACCGACTGAGCCGCCACCTAGGCGCCCCGAAAATGTTCTAGAAGGTGCAACAGAAGCTGAGGTCGGAATCGGGGAGGAGCTCGTGCACAGATCCAAGGTACACTTGTTCCAGGAAAACCCTGCCGCACGACAGACCTTGAGACATACCGTGGCTGTTACTGAAGTTCAGGGTTGAAGAGTCACGTCCGGCCCGGGGTCCAAAGAAGAAGCCGCCCCCCAGGAGGGTAAGGAATGGGATTGGCATTTACAAAGGGGCGGAGGGCGCCCTGGAGCTGTGGTTGGGTCAGAAGGCAGAGAGGAGACCCTGAGACTCCCACCCCCCCCCACCTTTCTTTGAGACTCCCGGGCAATGAGACCCCGGCCAGCGTGAGCGGTCCCAGGGTCCCAGGGGAGAAGGCAGAGCTGGTCGGAGGCCTGGGGGCACCTCCCACCGATTGTCCCTCTGGGTCCAGGCCCCATGGGAGGCAGCGGGTAAGGACCCTGGAGACCCGGGCCAGGGTCCAGATGGGGCTGCTGGGGAGCCGGGGGCGCCTGCAGGGGCAGGACAGGGGCAAGCCTCCTCCGTGCTGGAGAACACACTACAGGAGGGGCGAGTTCCAGGGTCACCCATGCCAGCGAGGAGAGGGGCCCTCTGGTCCCAGAGTGAGGGCCTGGCCCGGGGACAGACTCCTCTGGCTTAGGGCACCAGCAGGACAGGAACTGGCCTCAGAGGACAAGCTGACCACTGCCTGCCAGGTGGGCAGGTGGTCTATGGAGCAGGGGGGAGGGGAGGAAGGGGAGGAGGTTAGAGAGAGGGAGGGAGGGTAGGGGAAGTGAGGGAGAGAGAGAGGGAAGGGGGAGGGGAGAAGGGGGAGGAAGGGAGGGGAAGAGGGGGAGGGGGAGGGAAGGGAGAGTGAAGGAGGGGAGGGAGAAGGGAAGGGGGAGAGGGGACTGGGAATGGGGGAGGGGAGAGAGGGGTAGAGAAAAGAGAGAGGAGAGAGGGGGAGGGGAAGGGAGGGGAAGAGAAAGGGAGGAGGAGGGGAAAGGAAGAGGGGAAGGGGAGAAGGTGGGTAAGGAGAGGAGACAAAGGGAGGGGGAGGGGAAGGGGAAGAGAAGGGGAGGGGGAGGGGGAAGACAGAGTGGGGAGGGGAGGGGGAGGAGGGGAGAGAGGGGAGTGGAGGGGCGGGGAGGAGAAAAAGCACATGACTCCACTTTTCATTTTTCATCATTTTTCGGGAACTAGCATGTCTCCTGGAACACGTTTTCCTGAGGAGTGGAGCTTCCCCGGGCGTGTCTGTCTGTCCCCCGCTCTGTCACAGCCCCGGGAGCCGGGAAAGCACCCAGGCGGCGGGCGGGTTGTTTCCGGGGAGGGTCCGGCTGGAGGGGGGTGTGTGTACTGCCCCGAGAAAAGCCTTCCTGTCTGGGCCAGTTTGTTGTGGCCCAAGTGTCGCTTCCACCCCCTAAGCAGACGGATGAACTACCTGGCGGGGGGGGGGGGCAGAGCGGGAAGAGGCCGATGGCCCAGGTGGTGGGGTCATGGGTGAAGGCTCTCCCTGCCCGGGCCGCCCTGCCCGCCAGCCTGCTCCCTGCACTCCTTTGGGCTGATTTCAGGGCTCGACCCTTGTCCCCAGCTGCCCCAAACGCCCACCAGCCTCACGCTAGGATCCAAAATTCCCAGCAGGGGCGGGGGCGCTGGCTGGGGAGGGGGGGTGGGCAGAGTGTGTGCATTACAAGGCGTGCTCCCGACGCCCCCTGGTGTCCCCAGTGTCCCCCACATCCGTGTGGCCGCTCGCAGGGTGCCTAACCTGTCACTTACTATGTTCCTGTGGGCACCGGCTGGCTCAGTCAGTGGAGCCTGTGACTCTGCCTTGGGGTTGTGGGTTCGAGCCCCACGTTGGCTGTAGACATCACTTAAAAATAAAATCTTTAAAAGGAAAGTCTCTTTTCAAAGTTATACATAATTATCTCCCTTCTAAGCAAAATATGAAATGGACATTTTATTTAATGTTTCTATATAGGATTGTAAACGATCCCATATGTTATGGTCCCACTACAGCAGATGGTGTAGCTTCTGTGTCACCAACACTACGACTGGGGAATGCGTGGGTGGGGAGGGACGTTTCTATCCCTTTGGCTCTCTTTGTAGTTTTGTGTACGCTTGTTTTTTTTTTTCCTTTTTAAACACTTTATTTATTTGTTTATTAATGTTTGTTTATTTTCGAAACAACACAAGCAGGGGAGGGGCAGAGAAG
The DNA here is from genome assembly GCA_028646485.1 of Cryptoprocta ferox. Lineage (NCBI taxonomy): Eukaryota > Metazoa > Chordata > Mammalia > Carnivora > Eupleridae > Cryptoprocta > Cryptoprocta ferox. The sequence goes on along the minus strand of CM053565.1, from coordinate 56,024,555 downwards.
GGGACCGAGGATCTGAAGCCGGCTCTGTGCTGACAGCAGAGAGCCCGATGCGGGGCTCAAACTCACAAACCTTGAGATCATGACCTGAGCCACATTCAGATGCTTAACCGACAGAGCCACTCAGGCACGTGGCATTTTATTTGTAAGCAATCGCTACACCCAACGTGGGGCTCGAACCCACAACCCGGAGATCAAGAGTCGCACGCTCCACCCACTGAGCCAGCCAGGTGCCCCTTTCCTTTTCAAAACAGACTTTGTTTTTTAGTTGAAAACCTGTGGAGCGCCCCACGAATTTGGGGGCGGCCCTGGTGCAGGAGCCCTGCTAACCTTCTCCCCGTTGGCTCCTTTCTGTGCCCGGCCGGCCTCGCTCCTGAGGTCGCGTCCGCTGGCAAAGACAACCGCAGGGCGACGCAGGAGTCTTTACTTAGTAATTACTCGGTAACTTTCCCCTATTGCAACGGGGGGAAGTCAGGGTGACGTGGCCTCCACCCCCTGGGGTCCTCCGGTGTCCCCGGCCACACGCTGCATTCTCCTGGCTGTCCGGACGACTTGATTCCTTTTTATGGCCAAAGAACACTGCGCTGTGCGCACACCGGTTTCCCGGTCGGGTGGGGGACATCCGGCTAGTTCTGCCCTGGGGTTGGCGTGAGGAAAGCGGCCGTGACTGTGCACGGTGTCTGCGTGGACACGTGCTTCTTGCCCTCTGCCAGAGTGAGCCCTGGGCGCGTGGCCCCTGCTGGGTCCCGCCAGGGTCACGGTGTCAGCTGTGACCCTGGGGTGTGGGACGCACTGCCGGGTGAGACTGTGGACGAGCGAGGGGAGGGTCCGGCCTCAGGCCTCGGCACGTGGACACCCAGCTGTCCCGCGATGCTCGCGCACAGACCTTCTCCCCACGGACTGCTCTCGGGCCCCTTGTTGAAATTTCTTGACAATAGTCATCACGTAACTTTTTGTAAATAATAAAGTGTTTCTTTAAGAACAGAAGGCCGAGGCCGGGGAATGCTGCCGTGCCCTCAGGCCCAATTGTGAAGCTAATCGGCTTGGGGCCAGCCCGCAGCGGGGGGCCTGGGGGGGACCGGGGCCGGGGCCCAGGCCCTCCTGCCGCCCTTCCGCCCCGGGCTCCGGTCTCAGGAGCCACGGCCTGTGCGGGGTGGGCAGGCGGGCAGCTCTGCCCGTCCCGGTCCCTCTCTCCGCATCCTGCCAGGCCTGTCGTGTCCCTACCAAACCAGTCAGGGCACTTTCTCCCCTTGGTCCTGGGAGGCAGCTGGTGAAATGCCCACTGCGAGTGGGGCAGGACCATCCTGTGCTCCGAGCCAAAGCAGCTTCAAGGAGAGAGCTTGTCCCTCAAGTGGCCCAAACCGGCTGCCTTTTTAACTCGCCTGTGGTCCGAGGGAAGCGGCTGCCTTCCCTGCGGCTCATTCACTCACCCCTGCCCCTCGTCATTCATTGTCATTCATTGTCCGGGCTGTGGGTTCTAGTTCCCTCCGAGGGGGCTCTGGGAACTGTGAACGAGCCCCAGCCGGCCGCACGGTCGGGCCGGGCCAGGTGTGCCGGACGCACCCCGCGAGCCCCGCCTCATCTGTGGGTTTCGGGGTACGTGGCTGCTTTGCGCTGACCCCCAAACGTGCCGGCCCCGGAGACCCCCTGGCAAGGATGTGCGGGAACCACACCCCACACCAGGTTCTCTTGCCCAGAAGTGGGCCCTGGGTCCAGATCTATTGCCGGTTTTAGGAAAGAGCCCGCAGGACCAGCTGCAGGGAAAGGCTGGGAGGGGGCCCCGCAGGCCTCTGCTGCACCCCGATTCACACGAAGCCAGCACAGGGCAGCTGGGGAAACCCGAGGGTCGTGAAGACTGACCGGCACGGCGCTACTTGGGTGAGTTACCGCCGTGAGGACGTGCACCGTCTTTGAAAGGCGAAGACACAGGCGCCGAAGCATCTACAAATGACCCAAGGCCTGGGATTTGCTTCCAAATAACGCGAGTGGGCGGGGAAGGGGCTGTGGGTGTGAAGGTCACGGCAGCTGGGCGGACAGGCTGGATCAAGATACAGCGGTTTCGGTACGTTTACAGCACTGGGCAACCTTCACCGCTCACACTTTCTAGTGCACTCGAAAAGCTCCAGGACCAGAGTGTCGGGCATCCTGATGCCCAAACAAGCTGCCAGTGGACCACCTGTCCGTCCCTGGTGAGCAGGCGGCCCCGGGGCAGTGCCCACGGGTCCTGGAACACGGTGGCTCGGATACCTGCCCCAGCCTGTCTGTCCAAAGGTCTGCAGCCAGAGAGCCAGGGTCGCCCCAGCCCCTTTCTGGGCTTGCCAGACACCTGGGCAGAGCCAAGAGCCCAGCACGCCGACTCAAGAGGCTCCCCCACGGCCGAAGGGGGGCTCCCAGGGCAGTGGCCAGCCCAACCGTGGCACCGGGTGCCTGCTGAGAAGGGGAAACCCTGGGGGTCCGCGGTATCCGGAAACTCAACACTGACCAGTCCCCCAACTTGCACACCCTGCCCACCCCCCAGCCTCACCCCTTTCCCCTCTCCTCCCCCTGGTTTAGGGCTGCTGTCAGTCCAGCGTCCCCCAATTCCTCAGCCCAGGCTGCCCCATGTATCCATGGACTTCTTCCCCCTCTGGGTCCTCAGCCTTGCCCCTTCCCCCCCATCCCCCGCCCCGGGCACTGGAGAGACCTCCTTGGAGGGTGCAGAGTGAGTGGGCCTGTTGTCCCCGGACTGCATGACAGCCCAGGAGCAGAGGCCAGACTCAGGGTGCTTCACGGTCCTTTATTGGCGTCCCTGCAAACACCCCTTGCTGGGGCGGGGGTGCGGTGCCCAGCAGTCCTGGGGAGCCCGATGGACACGGCCCTGGCCCACTTGTGGGGGGACAGGCTGCTTGGACAGAACCCAGGTGCTGGCATTCTGTGTCTCAGCTGCGGGGGGGTTTGCGGACAGCCGCCGTCCGCACAGAGGGCCCCCGAGGGACACCGTGCAGAGGGGGCTATGGGGGGAGTCGGGGCAGGCTGCATGTTCCCGAAGGCAGCAGGGCCTCCTGGCTGAGGTTCTGGTGAAACTACTTGTGAAAACAGCCGGGGCTGGCTGGACCTGGTGCCCCGGGCCACGTGGTCACCTCCCTCCTGGGCACTCGATTCTGCAGGGTGTCACCTGGCCCCCGGCCCCGGAGCTACAGGGACATGGCCGCCCTTGAGAACGTCGAAAAAGGTGTGGTCCCTCTCCACGGATAAAAGTGCATGTGCACACACACAATTTGGTGAGCAATGCCAGGGATCTGCACCCCGCTACTCTGCCACCCAAGTCCTCGATGGAAGCTGCTGGAAAATGGTGTCGAGGGCCCCAGGCAGCTGGTCAATGAAATGGAGAAACCTCAGGGGCCAAAGGAGAAGGGGCAGGGGACCCCAGAGACGAGACAGCCCAGCTCCCCCACTGCAAGTGTTAACAGGCTACTCACGGAGGAGGGAAAACCAAAGCTGGGCCTGGATACCCCCGCCTCCGAGTGAGTCATCATGTGCAGGGCACAGGCTGGGGCGGGCACGTAGGAGGTGGAGGGGGCGAAGGTCACTGGAATGAGCCTGCTGGGAAAGGACAGGGTGGGGGTCTGGGGCCAGGGATGAGGGGGCCCCGGGGCAGATGCACGGCTTAGGGCAGCACTCGGCCCGCCATCCCTCCCTGACCCTGGAAGAACCCGGCGCTGGGGGCTGGACCTGGCGCAGGCCCCTCCCCGGCCCCATCAGGAAAGCACTTTGATGCCGAAGTGTTTGCGAAGCTGTTCCAGGAAGACAAACGTGAGCACGGTGTGGGGCAGGAGGCGGACGCCGGCAGGCACCAGGCCCTGGGCGGAGGAAGGGGGAGCAGGAAGTGAGAAGACCCCAGAGGGACTCCCAGCCCTGCCCCAGGTCCTGCCCCAGCCTCAGCCCCTGCCCCAGCCCTACCCCTGCCCTGCCCAACCTTGTAAAAGGCCAGCGGCCCGAGCTTTGCTGTCTCTACAGCGCAGTGGAAAACACCCTGCAGAAAACAGAATAAAACAATAAAAGGAAAAGCTGCTTTTCACTTGAGGGCACAAGTCAAAACCCCTCCCACCCTCAGCACGGCGGGGGGGGGGGGGGGGTCATGCAGAGCCAGGACAGTCAAAGGTAACGCAGCCGGAGGCGCATGCGGGCAGGAAGGTAAACAGCCACCCCGTCTGCTGACACAGCAAAACCAGAACCAGGGCAGGTGAGCCACGCGGCACCCACGGCGCGTGGGGGGCCGCTGATGAACGCGGCAGGGCTGGCACGAAGCAGGGCACTGTAATGACCCGGGAGACGCCACGCACGCTGCGGGTCTGCCCCGGGCACCTCCCGAAATGTCACTGACTACAGTGAACCGGCTGCCTCTGTGAACACGTCAAGGAATTGGATTTAAAAGCACACATGGCAGGGGGAGGGGGGGGCGCCTGGCTGGCTCCGTCATAGAGCCTGCGACTCTTGATCTCAGGGTCGTGAGTTCAACCCCCGTGTTGGGCACGGAGCCTACTTTAAAAAAAATAAAATCAAATCTTTAAAAACATGCACAGTGCCAAGGGCTGCCCCAGGGCTGGCCGGGGAGACAGCTGTGGGGGATGTAGTCGCGGTGGGAAGAACCTCATCCACCTGGCAGGACGGGGCTCAGCCGGCCATGGAGCCTGACGGTGCAGATGGGGACCCCCCCCACCGCCGGGCCCCGGGTCTGTACTCAGGAGGGGAGTGGTGCCTGCAGCCCCCGTTCACCTGGTACTCGCCCTTGGAGTTCATCAGGCGGGTCTTCAGGACGTCGAGGGGCTGACACAGGAACGTGGCACATCCACCCTGGGCGGGGGGAGGGGGCTCATCACCCACGGGCCTGCCAGGCACAGTGTGCAAGCACCCTCGCCTTCCCCTCAGCCCCTGGCAGGGATCCCAGGCGTGTCCCGACGGACATGGGAACCAATCAGAAGTGCCCTGGCTTCAGCAGCAGGGGGCCCCGGGGCCCGCTTACACAACGCGGAGGAACACCCCCAGACTCGCCCTAAGCCTTCTGCCTTCTGGGCTCTGGCCTCATCCTGGGTACCCTCGGCTCCCAAGGCTGGTCAGCGACTCCCCCCA
>CM053565.1:56009309-56019349 GCA_028646485.1 Cryptoprocta ferox | reverse complement strand
CACAGCACTCCCCACACCCCCGCCTCCTCGGACCCCTCCACTTACCTTCTCGGGCCACGCGGTACAAGCCGTCCAAGGCATGGGCGTAGCTGCCAGGGACACAGAATGACGCCGTGAGGCTTTCCCTGACACCGGCCCCCAAGGGAGGGTCCTCTCTGGGCAGAGCCACGCAGTTCTCAAAGGGGTCAGGGGACAAAGGGGCCTGAAGGTCCTCCCAAGTGCCACCAGCAAACCCTCGGGCGCCAGCCCCTCTGGGGGGCAGCCAGCGCTGGGGGCTGGTCCTGTCTGCCTGCTGTTACTGAGGGTGAGGAGAGGCCTGCCTCACTTCCTTCCACCCCATCCCCTTGGCCCACCTTTTCCTGTGGCTCACAGTCTGGCCAGAGAGGGGACAACGGGCGTGCCTGGAGCCTCATCTCACCCCCGAGCTGACCGTAGCCCGTGTCTGCACCTTAGTTACGATGGCAAACCGGAGGCGGCCTTGGAATTAGTGGGAACTTCGACTTCATGAAAAGGGTATTTTTACCATAAAGAAAAAAAATCCCAGCTTCCAAACCTGTCTGAAGGCCCAAACTCAAAGTTCTAAACCACCGTCCCTATGAGCGAGCACGAGCCCCGGGACCCTGGGAGCCCGGCCCCCATCCCAGGTCCCCCCAAGGAAAGAAGCCAGAGGCCTCTGACTCAGGACAGCCGCGCACGGTGCGGGGTCCCAAAGCCGTCAGCCGCCTCGGCTCGCTGCAGGCGACGCCACGGGCAGCACGGCCCATCGGGGTCCCAGCTGGCGCCCGGCAGAGCTGCTCAGGTCTCCCTGCTCGGTCCCCCACACCCACCAGGAACCCCCAAGAGCAGAACTCGGCCCTGTGACTCACTTTCGGCGCTGACCGGGCGGCAGCTTCATGTCGTTTTGCATCCTGAAATGGGCGCACTGGCTCAGGGGGCGGCTGGGCGCCGACACGCCCCACACAGAGATCAGGGGGCTCCACGCTCAGCCTGGCAGCGAGCAGCCGTCCCGCCCCCCATGCCCAGGACCCCAAGGTGTGAGCAGCTTGTTCTGCGCTGAACATGCCGCAGACCCCAGCGATCCAATCCCCCACCTGTCAGGGGACAGGGAAGACCCGGACCTTGGGTGGGCGTGCCTACTGACCTGACATTGACCATATCTGCAGGGGTCCCCACGAAGCCTCCGACGCAACCTGGGGCGACAGACCCAGGGTCAACATGTGGCGACTGGCAATGCCCACAGCCGCACCCCACCGCCCTCCCCCGCCTGCCGGCGCCTCACCGCTGATGGAGCCCAGCAGCACCTTCTTGTAGAAAGGCAGGGGTCCCTGGCTGCCCTTGGTCATGTGGTCCCGCACGGACTCATAGATGGCAAACCGCGTCAGGGAGTAGGTCATCTGGGGAAAGGGGCCCAGCTCAGACGGTGCAGGTGGAGGGACCCTGCTGGGCACGTCCCACACTTCTAGGCCCTCCCCGCACCCCCCCCATGCACAATCATCACAAAATGGGCCATGGGGACACAGGGACCCGCTCAAGGCCACACAGTCAGCGAGTGGCTGAGCCAACTTGCAAATCTGGGGCTGGTGGAGTCCAGCGCCCCACACTTTCCTCTTTCCCTCCCTGGGCTCAGTTTCCCCATCTGTAAGTGGAGGTCTTGAGCCACCTGTGACGGCAGGGCCAGCCCCATAGAAGGCAGAGCGCGCCCCATCCCCCCGCATGCCGTGCCAGCTGGGGGTTGCCGTCCCTGGGCCTCATGGTTCCTTTCTCCCAACCACCTTGAAGAGGAGCAGAAGTAACTTCTGTGCCCACAGGGCACCCACAGTGAGGAGGCATGGCTGCGTCTGAGTCCAGGCCTGGGGGGAGCCAGCCTTCCCTTCCACCTGCGTGGGCCCCGGGACCAGGACCTAAGGAAGCCCTTGGCTGGGAGGCAGAAGTGCCCTGGTCACGCGTCCTGCCCACCCACTGTCCTGGGAGGGGGCCCCCCAGGGGCACCTGTCTGCACAGGGAGGCACTCAGGCCATTGTAGAGTGCCAGGACGCCGTCGGAGCGCACCACCTGCAGGGCCATGCCGGTCATGCGCATCTTCACCTCCTGCTGCGTCTGCAGATGCACCTGCCGGGGTCACACCTGCTCAGAACAGGGCCCTGGCCCCAGGGCCCACCCAGGCCAGCTCTGCTCTGAGCCCTTGCCCACCATCTACCACGTTACATCCTCAGGAAAACCCCAGGGGCTGAGTGCTATCAGCACCCCAGTTCAGAGATGGGAAACTGAGGCACGGGGAGGCAGAGAGGTGTCCTAAGGGCACCCAACCGGGGTGTAGAGATGGGACTCTGCGCCCATACCCGGCCCCAACCTCTATTCCACACTCTTGCTTTACAAGTGACGATACCAGGGGCGCCTGGGGGGCTCAGTTGGTTGAGCGTCCAACTTCGGCTCAGGTCGTGATCTCACGGCTTGTCAGTTCGAGCCCCGCGTCAGGCTCTGTGCTGACAGCTCAGGGCCTGGAGTCTGCTTCGGATTCTGTGTCTCCCTCTCTCTGCCCCTCCCCTGCCCACTCTCTCTCTCTCCTTCTCTCTCAAGAATAAATAAACATTAAAAAAAAAAAACAAAAGAAACAAGTGACGATACCAACTAACATGTGAGCCCACCAGGCCCGTGAGAAATACTCCTCGTGTATCTGAGTCCTCACGGCACCTGCTGCAGGGATGGGGGTCATCAGTCCCATTTTACAGATGAGGATGCTGAGGCACAATGTGGACACCCGCAAGGTGACTGCAGGGCCCCATTTCTTAGCTTTGCCACTTCTCAAGAGGGATCAAGAGTCACGGGGACTCAGGGACAGCCTGAAGAAACCCGGTGGGCTCGGGAGAGGTGGTGGGACTCCAGCGAGGGAGGAGGTGAAAGACGCTCCCAGGAGGGCCAGGGCACGGCCACCTCCGAGTCCGTCCCCACACACCCGTCTGTCCGGCCCCCGTGATGTTCCGGCCGGGCCTGCTTGGGCAGGTTACTGCCCTCCTGCCTCCGTTTCTTCAGGGCGCCGTGAGGGTTAAGGAGCTCAATGGATGTACCCTTCCCTTCCCTCTCCGTCGCTGCCCAGGGGCTCGGGTGGTGGGGGCGGAGACGGCTTTGTGCTCAGCTCAGCCCCATCAGCCGAGCTGGGTAGGACAGGGGGCACCGGGCCTGGCGGCAAGGCGGCCGTGCAGGGAGCAGCCCTGGCCCAGGCGAGAAGCAGCCTTGAGGACTGAGCCGGGGCTCGGGGCAAAGGGGGAGAGCAAAGAGCTGCGCAGTGGCGTCTCCAGTGACCACGCTGCCGAGAGGCAGCAACCTCAGCCAGGGCCTCCCTTTGAGGCCGGCCTCCGTGGCTGTCCACGCTGCCTGCTGCTCGTCAGCAGGGGCCGCAGAGCGGGTCCTGTGGCCGCCTGCCTCTCTCGACCCCCTCCTGCAGGCTTCTGTGGCAAAGCAGCACCTGGGGGGCAGGGCACGGGGCCTGTGGACAGTGGACAGATGACTGCAGGCTGCCTGCGAGGGCTCCAAGGGCCCCTGGGAGACGTGTCCACCCACAGGACGAGAGCCTAACCCTCCAGGGCCCCACGGTGGGGATGGGGAGGGGACATCAGGAAAGCGAGATGAAGCAGGAGGAGGGGTCCTGCCTGCCTCCCTCTGGTGGTCAGAGCAGCCTCCACCTGGCCCTGTTCCTCCTGACAGTGCTCAGGCCCTGGGGACGACTAGGAGCCATGCAAGCCTCTCGCAGGACAGGCCAAGGGGCCACCAGCTTCAGCCCCCCGACCCCCATCTGCGAATCCTGCCTTGACTGGGGGGGGGGGTGCATTTTTATTAGAGAAGTCAATCTCCTTCATTCAGCAAAAATGGTGCTGGGGGGAAGACACCCTCAGGGGGGCGTGGTGTGGGGGCCTGGCGGGGCTGCAGGTCAGGTGAGGTTTGGGTCAACAGGGCCCCCCGTGCCAGGCCCTCCCTGGGGTCAGTGTGGAGATCAGGCTGCTCTGGGCGGGGGCAGGGTAGCTGCCCCTCGCCCACGGGTCCAAGTGACCCCAGTCCAGGTTCCCCTGGGCAGGGCCTCCTGGGCAGACTATGCTTTGCATCACTGGCTTTTCTTCTTTGTTCTCTGTAGGGAGAAAGGGGCGGAAAACACCCCCGCCCCCCGCGGGCTCTGGGAGACAAGAGAAGTTCTGTCTTCGGCCCCGTCAGCATGTTTTCTAAAACAAGTAAAAGGAGTGTGAGTGCCTTGCGCACCCTCCCAGGGCACCACCTGCGTGGGCGCAGCGTCCCTGGCTTCCGGGTGCCCACCCCGTCCAGGAGGAAGCAGCCCCCTGCAGTCCGCACTCCGTCACTGTGCGCTGGGCCCCCCCCAGGCAGGGAGGCCACCTGGGCCACGCGCTGGGTGTGCCGGAGGCCTGGCTCGTCTCTAGATGCCAACTTCCGTGCGCCTCGCAGAGCCACCCCCTCAACTTGCAACTAGGCAGAACTGTCTCAAAAGTGCGCGGGGGAACCTGGCTCAGAGAGGCCGAGTGGCTAGCCGAAGGTCACACAGGCAGAACGGGGGAAACGCGGCTCGCGAGCTACGCCTGTGGGGCGCCTCTTCCCGGCAGCGGGCGGGGCCTCCGGGCGGCGGCGGTGAGCCGACGGCCCTCCGGCCCCGCGCCAAGGCCGACCCGCGTCCGAGGCCCTCCGGGCAGTGCACCGCCAGGCTGGTCGGCGCCCGGCGCGTGGGCGGGCCCCTTGCCCCCCCCACGCCCCGGCCCCTGGCGCTCGCCGCCCGCCCCGCGCCCACCTCACCTTGAGCAGGTCCAGCGGGTGTGTGCAGCAGGCGGCCCCGCACGACGCCAGTCCCCCGAAGTACCAGCGCGACACGCGCTCCTCGGCCGCCATGGCCCGCGCCGCGGACGCCCGGGAGCGCCGGCTGCCGGCCCCGGCTCGCGCCGCTCAGACCCCGGCTCAGGCCCAGGCTTCGATCCGACCCCGACCCCCGCCCGGGACCCCCGCTCCCTTACCCGCCCGCTCCGAGTTCAAAGCACCGTCCGCCACCCGCGCCCCGCGCAACCAATGCGCCCGCGCGGCCCTGGGGGCGGGACCCCTCTGGGGGCGGGGCCACCGCGACTCCGCCTCGAGTCGGGGGGGCGGACCCCGCGCCTTAAAGCGGCCGCGCTCCTGCGGGCCCGCGGAACGCGCCCCCGCCGCCCCGAGTCGCCTCCTCCGGTGCAGGAGGCGGGGAGCTGGAGGGCTGGGGGAGCGGGCGCGGCCGCGCGGACCCCCGGGAGCCTGCCGAGTGGGACTGCCCCACTCTCCCCGCGAACCTGGTGTCCCTCCCCCGCCCTGCTCCGGCTCCTCCAGGGCCACCCCTACGCCTAGGGCAGGTCTCCGAAGGTCACGGTTGAGGAGTGGCCTCGGCGTTCAGCCAGTCCCTGCCACTCCCGGGGCCCGGCCTCCTGCAAACATCCCGCCCCAGCCGCAGCCCTGACCTTCCACCCTGTGTCCCAACCCCGCCACACAGGCCCTGGGGGTCAGCCCTGGGACATGTGCAGCCGATAGAGGCGGCACGAAACCTTCTCGGAGCCAGCCTGCGGATTACTGAAAACTAGAGGCAAAAGACAATCCACTCTCCGCAGCTCCCAGCCAAGTCCAGCCTCAGGTCGGCTCTGACCAGACAGCCCCAGGCAGCCATCCCAGAAGACAAGGGGCAAAGTTCTGAGCCATGAGGGTTCAGGCCTCCTGGGAGGTGGCAATCAGGCTGCCTGTCCTCATGGGACACCCACCTGTGTGCAGGTTCCCACTCTTATCCCACCATCCGGCAAACAGCAGGTGCAAGTGTGCTCTTAGGTCAACGATGCACCTTCTGGGCAAAATGGAAATCGGAATCCCCAGGGCCACTTCACAATGGGGCCACGTGGACCCGGGGGTTCTCCACAGCTCCTAATCTCTGAGAAGGCAGAGCCAGAGACCGCTTCCCCAGGAAAGGACCTACGTCTTCCAGTCCCAGCTTGGCCACTGCAGCCCCCACCCCAAGGGAGAAGTGGGGGGGGGGGCATTAGGGAGACAACTCTGGGTCTCCTGGACCTGCTGAGAACCCTGAATAACAAGTCCAGCCTGGCCTCTGAGCACCCAGCAATTATCCAGCTGCGTCAGAGGCATGAGATGGGCCAGCAAACCTTCCTATTTGCTTAAAGTGGCTGCTTGAAGACTACGGAGACTGCCTTCTAGAACACCAGGAGGCTTCTGACTTTGAGGTCATCAGCTGGGGAAACGAACAGCTGCAGAGATAGTGCACGGCCCAGAAATGCCGCAGACCCTGGGAGGTGGGGGGAGCGCCGGCCACACAGGCATCTTGCTTTATCTGAAGTGTGGGGTGGGGGGTAGGAGAAAGACGGGGGCTGCATCTAGATGAAAACACAGGTGAGTGGGGCACAGTAGGGGAAGGGTCGCAGCAATTCTCTGGAAGAAACCAGAGAGGGGGCTCCTGGCTGGCTCAGGCAGAAGAGCATGTGACTCTTAATCTCAGGGTCCTGAGTTTAAGCCCCATGTGGCACATCGAGCTTACTTAAACAAAAATCCAACTGTATTTCTCTATCTATACATCAGCAATAAACAATCTGAAAATTAAATTAGGAGAAACAGACAGTTCCATTAAAGAGAAAGAAACCAGAGAGGATGCGAGACACAAAGCGCCACAAGAAAATGTGAAAATGGGCCGCCAAACAGCGAGATGGCTTTCACAGCTGAGATTGCCCTTTGTTTAAAAAAAACAGGACTACCAGACGTGACGGTAGGCTGCAGAGGGGCCTCTCTGTTCAGGGTCCCATGGGAAGTAGGAACACCTTTGAGACCCAGGCCAGCACAAAACCTGCCCCCCATCCGGGGTCTCATTCAGGATAAATTGAGATGTTCAAATCCTCCATCGGCCTGAGGGTGATGTTATCAGCTCCTGACCACCAAGGCCAATGCTTGCTGTGCACAGAATGAGGGCGGCCCCAAAGCATGCTGCGATTTGCGACGCCCCCTAGAACCCGAAAAGCCCCGGGAGGGCACCGGATGTGTGGAGGAATCCTGGAAGATGGGAAGTGCGCCAAGTATGGGGCACCTTCTTAAGAAATAAGGGGGACTTGCTTTTGGCTTTCTGCTCAGAGGCAGCGAAGGTGCAATTTGTCTTTCAGTCGTCCGGAATCCAGGTTCATCTGAGAGCAGCCGCCTCCACCATGCAGCCTAAGTTCCACCTCGAGACGAAATCAAAGTCTTGTACCTGAGGTGCACCGGTGGGGAAGTCGGGGCTCCATCTGCCCTGGTCCCGAAGCCCTACCGGTCTGTCCAAGAAAAGGCTGGTGATGACGTCTCCAAGGCAACCAGTGATTGGAAGCGGCTGGGGATTACTGTGAACCTGCCCGTGCCCTCGGCCTCTGCCCTGGTCATCAAAGCCCTCAAGAACAGCGGAGACAGAAAGCAGCAGAAAAACATGAAGCACAGTGGCAGTGTCACTTTTGATTGGATGGTCAACACTGTCTGCAGACGCGTCACTGATCTTTAGCCAGAGCTCTCTGGAATCCCTAAAGACATGCTGGGGACGGCCCAGTCCGTGGGCTGCAACGTCGATGGCCACCGCCCTCATGACATCACAGAGGACATCAACGGTGGTGCAGTGGAATGCCCCCCTAGTCACGAACTACAAAGGAAAATATTTCTGTAAAGGATCATTTGACGACCAAAAAAAGAAAAAGGTGGCACTTGGCAAGCTGTAGGTCAGGGAACTCCAAAGGATCCCCAGCTGAACTCTCAAATGGACCATAAAGACTTCTGCATAAACCCAAGGGGGTCTGAGATGGGGAGGTCAGGGGAGGTCTCTGGAGGACCTGCGTTCCTCGGCATGCCCACGTGGTGCTTAGGGAGGCAGGGGCTTGGCAGATGCCAGGGTTCTTGGAATGGGCAGGAACCAGGGATCAGCTCCGATCTCCCTCTGCCCTGTGCTCTGTGACCATTTCGTCAGCCTGGACAAGGACACAGTATGCAGATTCCTACCAGGATCTGACGGGACCTTGTAAGGTTTTGTGCTGGTACCATCAAGCCCACTCAGGATGCATAGACCCACCTCGTTGTGTTGAGCCCAAGGGCCAAGGCCAAGTGGCCTCCAGGGACCCAGGGCACACCCCACCTACTGCCAGGTCTGAGACCCTTGGCCAACTGCACAACAGCAGGTGGAGACCAGAGCTGGGGGTGAGGGTGGGGTAGGACCATCAGGGACTGTGAGGTCAGGTGGGGGGGCACCAAGCAGTGCCCAGTGTCAGGGAAGCAAAATGAGGATGGCCTGAGGTGCAAGGTCAACTGCAGTTTTGAGCAGTCACCCCCAGCATGTCCAGCATGGAGGAGAGGGTCCCATCATCCCAGGAAGAGGGGAGGGGAGAGGAGTCCTAATCATCACCCACAAGTCCCTCGGAAAGACAAAGGGGCTCAGAGCACACACAGACTCCGGCCACCAGTGCAAGGCCGAGGCTGAAGGCTGTCCTTGACTTTAGAGCACCTCTTCCCCCCGGAAAAGGCAGGTGGGCCAGCAGGATGCCCGGTCGGTCATACCCACCCCAGGTGGCCCAGCAGTCACCTTTGCTGAGGGAAGGCATGCCCAGGGATCTGCGGATGGTGGATCATCCCTGAGTCAGGGAGCAGCCTTCCTACAAAGAGGTGCAGCAGGGTCCTCGGGGAGGGCCTACCGGCGGCATCCAGGTACTGGGCACATGCCAGCTCCCCAGACCTGTCCTCAGGGGCTCCACCCAGAGCCTGACACTCCCAGATGCAATGTCCCCTTCCGGGCCGGCGGCCCTGTCCCTGCAGGCCACTCTTCCAGCATGGCCAGGGAGGGGGCACGGGGCCTGCCATTCTCAGGTACACGCCTCACCTCTCACCTCAGTCTGTAGGCCGGTGCACGCTTCCTGCTGAAGAGCAGCACAGGTGCCCCACCCCCACCCCCGGGTGACCATTTGACATCAGTCTCGCGGCAGCTGCCACCGTTCAAGTGGGCTGGGTGCTCCTGACCTCCAAGGTCAGGCCCCTGCACAGAGAAGACACAAGGACCGCCAGCCGACCCCCACTCGCCCTGCAGGGAGTGAGCCCTGCCGCCCCCCCCCTGGGGCCACCTCCCTGGCCAGGTGGAGCTCCAGGCGCCCACCCCGGCCGCCCAGCAGCTCACCCAGACACACCACTGCACACGCGGCACCCCAACAATGTATTTTTCTCAGTGGCCACCAGGGGGTGCATGTCGACTCTGGTATGTTCTAGAGTCCATCTCCCTGGTGCTCACACAGGAGCTGCCCCCCATCTCAGCAAGTCCGGTCATCTGTCCCGGAGCAGAGTTGGCGTTGGGGCACCAGTGCAAGAGTTCTGCCCTGAAGCCACTCCCACCACGGTCCCTGATGCTGGGGGTGGAGCAGGAGGGGGCCTCCCGCAGGTCAGGCCCCAGGGTCCTGGGTGCTGGGTCCACCGGTGCTCAGAGCTGTCCTATTCTAGAACCACGGTGCCGCCCACCGCCTCCAGGGCTGCCTTGATCTTCTCCGCCTCGGCCTTGGAGACATTGGTTTTGATTTCCTGGGGCAGGGACTCCACCAGCTTCTTTGCCTGCCAGAGAGCAAAGTCAGAAATGGGGCCCGTGTTGCCCCCAAACCCCCGCCCTAGGAGGGGCCAGTCTGAGCACCGTCGGCGCGCTGGGGCTCACCTGGACGAGGTTTATGCCCTGGATGTAGTTCTTGATTTCCTTGATCAGCTTCACCTTGTCCACGGGCTTTGCCTCGGTCAGGCGGACGGTGAAATGCGTGCGCTCCTTCTGCTTGGGGATGTCTTCTTCCGCCTCCTGGGAGTGGGGAGACAGCAAGGATGGGGTAGGGCGGGCACCTTCCGTCCCGTGGCCCCAGGGTCGCCAAGACGGCCCAGCAAGGCCTGCAATTCCAGCAGGAGCGAACCGGTCCCCGTTGTCAGCGCCGGCGCCCCGCCCCCCCCCCCCCCGACCCCCCAGGCTCCTGAGACGGACCTGGCCCCTGGCCGGAAACCTTGCC
>CM053565.1:55885036-56009209 GCA_028646485.1 Cryptoprocta ferox | reverse complement strand
TATTGATAAAGATTACGCGTGAGTCTTCTACTAACCTACGTTCTGGGAAATGTTTACACACCAACGAATTTGTCATCAGGAATCACTGTCTGAAGCAACTGCCACTTGTGTTTTGTACCCCATACGTTTTTTCAATAAATAAAGCTGACTCTCCCGTCAGTGCAGAGATGCCTGCCTGGTGATCAGAAAGAAGCCGAGGCTCTCTCACTCCCTTTCGCCGACACCGTCCATCCTTCAGGGAGCCCTGGACCTGCTGGAGCCGGACTCCGGCAGTCAAGTAACGTTTTGGGAAACCTGTGCTTGTCCCGTCCTCCGGCGAGCCCCAAATCACGCGTGAGTGACAAATTTACAGCTGCCCGGTCACCAGGTGACCAACAGTGGAGGACTGGGGTTGACAGACTCCTGTCATGTGTGAAGATGCAGCAGGCACCACGGGGCCCGGCAGCCCGGGGCTGTCCTGGTTTGCACCTGCCCCGTTATCAACAGTATCCCTTCGTCCCCCAAAGTGTCCCGGTTTAGACAACAGATTTCAGAGTAATTTTCTCTCCTTGCCCCAAACACTCAGGCTAAATGTAACGAGCCTGTAAGCTACCACTTCATGGTGGGCAGGGGAGTGGATGAGATGCCAGGGGCGCCGCAGACACATCTGGGGGGGGCACTCTACAGGACCCCTGACCTGGTTTCTAGTAGGGGATGGATGGCCAGGGAAAGGAGACGGAGGACAGCGACCCAGACTTCAGACACCCAATGACCAAATGCAACTCACAGACCTTGTTTAGATTTGGGTAAATGAACTGTTATAAAGTCTGGGACCATTAGCTAAATCTAAATAGACTGAGAGAGAAAATCATTGCTAATTATGTTTGTTGTCCAAATGGCTCCTGGCTTTCTTAGAGATGTGTGCTGGAGCGCATAAGAAAGGACAGATCAGAAATGTGCCCCCAGGGGCACCTGGGGGGCTCAGTCGGTTAAGCGACCGACTTTGGCTCAGGTCATGATTTCTCAGTTTGTGGGTTCGAGCCCCAAGCCGGGCTCTGTGCTGACAGCTCAGAGGCTGTCTCCCTCTCTCTCTCTGCCCCTCCCCTGCTTGTGCTCTCTGTCTCTTAAAATGAAATAAACATCAAGGAAAAAAATTTTTTAAACTTGCCTTAAGCTTCAAAGGACAAATGAGTTAAATATCAAAACCTTAATAATTATCGAGAATGAGCGATGGATACACGGGTCATTACTTGCACTAGCAGATTGAACTTCGCAACTTTTTGTAAAGATTGCAACAGCCCCCCCCCAACCAAACCAAAAAAACCTAGAAAACAAAAAACAAATGCATGTGTGGCTTCAAGTCTGCTGGTTTCCTTGCAGAGACCCCAACCTGTCGGTCGCGTCCCCAACTCTCCACTCCAGCCCGTGGCTCCCTCACCTGTGGTCCCCCCTGGGGATGCCCTGGCTCACATCTCCTCGTCATTAGGCCCTTCCCTGAAACTGTAATCCTCCTTTCCTCTTCCGCTTCTTCCCTACTTTTTTCTCATGGCGTTCATCGTGCTCAAGTCCTGCTGTTCAACCAAAATCTTCTTCTTCTCACTAGACTCATTGTCAATTTCCCTCCACGAAAACGTGGTCTCCACGTGGACAGGGGCCTGCACACCCTTGGTGGGGAGGAGGGCCCGGGGAGGCTGCAGGGGAGCCCACAGCCAGCACACACAGGTCTGCAGGACGTGCTGACTGATGCAGGGCCGGGCTCACCTCTGGGGCTGCTGCAGCAGGGGCGGCACCAGGCACTGTGCCACCCATTGGCATGAGTCCAACATCCTGGATCTTCAGTGTTTTCTGCAGGAAAAGGAAAGAGCAATCTCAGTAGGTGCCCATCACACCCACCAAGCCTGGCACGGTCCTCACACTCAGGAAGCACGCTCTTGACAACTTAATACACATCCCAAATGTACCGGGAACAAGACACAGGCCTGTGGTACCTTCAGAAGCTCGTTGAGATCTGAGATCTCCAGCAGCGTGAGGCTGGCGATGTCCTGGACCAGCTGCTGGATCTTGGGAGGATACTCCTTGGGGGCGTTATCCAGGGGTGCACCAGCGAGGGCCTCCCCCATCCGATGGCTGCTGCATCTCATCAGCCGCACAGCGCAGACACGGGGCACCTGTTGCCTAGCCCCCCATCCGAACAAAGCTGGCAGCCTGGCACAGGCGAGTGACACAGACCAGGCAGGTTGACGCTATGAGTGCAGTTCTAGCTCCTAGGTCCCAGCCCAGGGTTCTCAGATTCCAGGGTCCACGGCAGTAAGGGGATTTCCCAGCTACCCTAAGTTCTTCAAAGGGCGTAGACGTGCACACAATTATCGCAGACATGCTACCCACAGCGTCAAGTTTAAAAACTCTCCATCGACCCAAGGGAGCAGGGAAGTAACTTGCATTTTGCTACACTAAGCCTGTCAGAACCTGGGGCCCTCGGACAGCACAACGCCGGCCCCACCCATGGAAGACCTCCAACGTCACTAGGGCTGCAGGAGAAACTGAGGCCCGGAGGGAGGCAGGAACCTAAGCAACGGTATCCAGGACCACCCCTAGCACTTTCCGCGGCCCGCGAGGTTAGGGGGCCAGCAGGTGGGGGTCCTCGCGACCCCTACCTCCACCCGGCCCAGCCGAGTAGGGGGTGGCATCCCGCCCTCCGCGCGTGGACACCGCCCCCAACCTGCACCTTCTGTTGCCGGCCGAGGGCCCCGACCCTGCCGCCCCGCCAGCCCTCGGCGGAGCGCGGTACCTGGCGAGACGGAGCGCTGCGCCCTGAAGCCTGAGACACGGCCCCCAGAGGGGGCGAGCGGCCGCCGGCAGCATCGGTCCGCGGGCGGGAAGGTCACACGCGGCTCCCCAGGAGGAGGACGCTCTAGCCGCCGGGGCCGCCGAGCATACGCGCTGCGTGAGGACGCTCTAGCCGCCGGGGCCGCCGAGCATACGCGCTACGTGAGGGCGCTCTAGCCGCAGGGGCCCGATGGACGAAAGAGTTGGGGACGGACGCTCTAGCCGACGAAGCCGTCGGGCGAACGAGTTGAAGAGGACGCTCTAGCCGCACCTCGCGCTTGCCTCCTCTCTCTTCCCGAAATTACTCACTAGGCAACTAGTCGCGCAGGCGCAGAGGGTCGTTGGCGCGGTCTGGGGCCTGAAGGCCAGACAAGGCCGACGCTTGGCGCCAGGCTCTGTCCGATTCGGGGAGGCGGTCCCGGCCCCTGGGCAGCTCGGCCGGGGAGAACCTGGGGAAGCCTCGCGGCGGCTGACAATGAAGCGCCACCGCCGCGGGGCGGGCACGGGGATCCCAGGTGTCCTTTTCCGCAGGTCCGTGCCGGGGCCACGCCCGCCCGGGCCGCCCGCAGCCAGGGGTCACCTAGCGCGGGGAGCTCCCGCGGCCCTCTGGGCAGCCTTTTCCTTGGTTTCCTCCTCCTCCAGAAGGATTGCCTTTCGCGTCCGCGCGGTCCCCGCAGCCCCCGGTGCGTCTCGGCAGCTGAGCTCGGGGTTCTCCGCTTACGGCGTAGCCAAGCGCTGTGACTGAGCCCGGAGGGGTCGAGGGACGGGGTCCTGAGGGCTAGCAGCTCACCTGGCTGTGTCTCCAGCCGCCTGCTTTTCCGTCCAGCTCCGAGACAGGGCGCGGGGTCTTCAGCTTAGACCCCTGTAGCTCCAGCCCCCTCTGCCGACACTGCCCTGAGGGCCCTGGGCCTCTCCTCGTCCAGCTCATTTTCTTAGAGCCTGGCCTGGAACCGCACTTTAGATCAAGAAGGCAGAGCTGTCCTCAGCCTGTCAACCTCTTGCTCTCCTGGCCCTGCTTTTGACCCGCTCTCAGACCGGCTGCCTGTTAGTCCATTCCTTCACACAAGAGCTAACGTCCGGGTCACCTAAGATGTTTGGTGTTTTAGGCATGAAATGTTTTGAACATTTGCAAAGGGCTGGGAGTCTACATTCTTCTATTTTCTTCCAGACTACGACTCTCGTGTAGAGTCAGACTAGATCCTTGGACTTTGCAAGTCTTGGAGGAGTCAGGGCAGAGCAGGGCTGGGTGGGGAGGGCTGCTGCTGGGCTCCCCAAGGGCGCAGCTCGGTGGCGCCCAGTCTCAGGGAGGGAGATGTGCAACTGCTGCCGGAGCAGTGTCCACCCCTGGAGACTCGGGAGGACAGGCTGGCCTGTGGACCCATGCCCCACACACTCCTGCCCACAGCTGGGCCAGCTGCCTGTCACCTTCCTTCTGAACAGACACCGCAATACTTGTTGAAAGACGTTTTATTTTCAGTGTTCCATTCCGTCTACTCAGGGCACTGGATGAGATGGCAGCTCAGAAGCAGAGAAGTTGGAGACGAACCCCCACCTTCCTGGGAGGGCCGGGAGCACCTGCTGACCGCCGGGGGCACGTACACTAGTTAGACCACAGGCCCCACGGGCTCACGGTGCAGATGGGAGGGCCCAGGCTGCACGGGACAGAGGGGCCCTGCTCCAGCAGCGCGCACAGGACCTGTCACACTGGGCCGGGGGCTCCCTCTCAGAGAAGGTCCTTCCCTCCCACCCTCTGAGGCTTGGCCCTGGGGAAAGAAGTCAGTGACCCAACTCAGGGCGATGGGGATGAGGGTGGGGCCTGGAGCGCAAGGAGTCGGCAGGAGAGGAAAGGGGGAGGGGGCAGGGTTGAAGCCCCCCCCCACCCCCCGCCTGTAGCAGGGACACTACATGGCGATAAGAGGGGAGCGAGGCGGGACAGCGAGAGTTAGAGACGGAGGCGGCGGTTTGCGAGAACCGTAGTGTTGCTCTGGGTGGCCAGCTCCCAGCCGCCGGTCAGTCAAAGGAGATGAGCTGGGCTTCGCTGCCCTGTGCCGGAGGGCCCTGTGCGGGCGGCTGCTGGGCCACGGGGGGTGGCTGCTGGGGGGGTCCCCCTGAGGGCGCCATCTGGGGGGGGACATGCAGGAACCATGGGTCCCACCTTCCCACCCTCTGCCGGCTGCTCTGTAGACCGCACCCGGCCCGGCCGGAGCCCTGGCGAGACCCCCTCCTCCCTGCTCCCAGCGCGGCGCCCGTTCCCCGTTGTCCCGCCGCAGCACGGACCCCACGCGCTCCCAGCCACGTCTGCGGGGTTGAGCCCACCCGGCCTTGAGCTCCAAGCGGACGCGCGGCTCGGGTGTCCGTGGTGCCGCGGCGCGCGGGGTGTGCGCGAAGCGGTCCCGGCCTGCGCTGCCCGTCCTTGCCAGGGCAGCCCCACCGTCCTCGGCATCCGGAGCCCCAGTGACCGCCTTGGGAGAGGCTCACCTGCTGGTACATGGGCTGCTGCCCTGACATGTAGGGCTGCTGCGGGGGCGGCATCGGCGTGTCCTGGCCGGGAAGGGCATTCAGGAGGTTCTGTGAGAACGAAGTGCACCCCACGGTAAGGAGCCCTGACGGCGGGGAAGGGGGTGGCGATCGGAACGACAGGACCTCCCGGCCCCCCCCCCCGCCCCAGCCTCGCACCTGCATGCCATAAGGCTGGTAGCCCATGGGCACCGCCTGGCTCCCCATGTAAGCCACGGTGCCCGACTGCGGAGGCTGGGCCACGGCTGGGAGGCTCTGTGCCGCCTGGGACGCCACGGTCTGTGGAGGGAAGGGTGTTTCGGAGAAGGGCCGGGGGCAGTCTCCCCGCGGGAGGGGGCGCCCCGCCTGCCTACCTGATAGCCCTGCGTGGGGGTGGGCTGGTAGGAGGGGTAAGCTGGGCTGGCGGCGGCTCCTGCCGGGCCCTGGGGGGCCGCCTGCGCCCCGGCGGTCCCTGCCGGGTACATGTAGGCGCTCACCAGGCCGGGATCTGCGGGACGGGAGGAGCAAGCTGGTACCCTGCGGGGCAGGGCGGGAGTCACTTCCGAGTCTCCCTTTCTGTCGTGAATTTTGGAAGCAGGCTCACGCTTCACGTTCTCACACGAAAAGACAAACGAAATCGAGGAGAGTAAGGAGGCACGTTAAACCGGAGTAAAACCGGAAGAGATGAACCGGCTTCATCTGTGAAGATGACGACACGGGAGGGGTGCTGAAAACGAGCCCTTGGACCTTCTGACACTCAGCGTCTGGTCCCTGCGTCCTCGGCCGAGAGACAGAGGACCACGGACCTAGTGAACCTGTCAGCGAGCACCTTTCCCGGGTGCTCGGGCTGCTATTCCCGGAGCCACTTCCTGTGCATTCCAGGAGGGGACAGGACACGACACGTGTGCGGACAAGAGGCAGGACTTAGAGGCGTGGGAAGGGGAGCAAGCCCCGTGCGGTATCGCTGAAGCTGCACCCGCGTGCACACAGGCCACGCGCGCGTGCATCCACGCCTCCCAGTGCTCCCCCCACGCCGAGTACCCCCAGGCCCCAAACAGCCTCCACCACCAGGACCAGGGGGCCGACTCTCCAGCTGGGAAACAACAGGAACAGGAAACGGAGCAGCTACAGGGGGTTCCCAGGGCCACACCTGTGACAATCCAAGCGTCCAAACAAATTGTGGAATTTGAATAAAATGCGTCTGCCTGGATGTGAACGATGAAGAGTAAACAGGAGAGAAGATAAAGTGCCTCCTTAGCAAAGGGCAGCGTGCCTGCCAGTCACTCTTAAAAGGTTCGGGAAAGAAAAATGCACGTTTCCGTACGAAGGGAGAGCACAAACGTAATGAAACGTTAACATCGGGGAAACCTGGAAAACCCTTTGTGCCGCTCTTTGCGCTTTCCTGTAACTGAAATTACGCCAGAACAAAGAAGGAGAAGCTAGTGGTCCGGGGCTCATGGGAGGTGCCCGCCCCGTTACCTGCTGCAGCCCCAGGCATGCTGGGGTAGGGGCTGCCGGCCGCGGGTGCCGGCTGGCTCATGTACACGGTGTGCATGGGGGAGCCCTCCACAGAGCCTGCTGGGCTGAAGGTGCCCGGGAAGCTGGCTGGGCCGGACGGCTGGTAGAGCACGCCCCCCGCCGCGGGCATGGCCTGGAGCTGCGGGCAGAGAGAGATGGCGGTCAGGGCAGGACTCGGTCCCTGGAGACCGTGGCGGGGGGTGGGCCCGGCGGTGGGCGCGTGCCTGGGCGTAGGGCAGGGAGAAGGCGGGCATCTGGGCCCGCATCTGGATGGTCTGCTTCTGCTGCTCCAGGCGCATCTGCCGCTCCTTTTCCTGCTCCTGCAGCCGCTGGATGGCCAGCTGCCGCTGCACCTCCAGGTACTCCTGTGGGGCACAAAGCCGGGGGTCAGGGCTGCCTGCCTGCGGCCTTGGGGGCCCCCCACCCGCGGCCCCGGCACCCCCACAGCCGGCCGCCTGCCGTACCTGCTTTTTCTGCCGCATGATCTCCAGCTTCTGGGCCAGCTGGATCTGGCGCTGGCGCTCGGCTTCCTCAGCTGCCCGGCGAAGCTTCTCCCGGTGCTCTTCCCGCAGGGCGCTGAGGGCCCCCCGGGCATCGCGGATCTGTGCCAGCTTGTCCTGCAGCCCCTCATAGTAGACTGTGGGGAGAGGGTGGAGCCAGGGGCCCTTGGAGTGGGAAGGAAACCCTGGCCGCCCCAGGGCTGGGCTCTCCTTTTGGACAGTGGCCACCAGGTCTGCCTCTGCCCAGCCCAGTGCTTGCCAACAGGGCGCCACTGGGGTTTAGGGTTCGCAGGGGCAGGGCTGGGGGTGGGATTCCTCCCTGAGCTGACTGTCCCATGCTCAGTGGGACACTTCCCATCACTGGGAGCACTCCCCAAGTTGCCCGTGGCCTGGCCCCGCCCCCACCCCAAGAATCTTCCCAAGGCCCACGGCCGCCGGCCGGCACGGGAGGTGCGGGGCGCAGCGAGGCCGCCACGGAAGGCCCCCCGTGCACCGCGGCACCTACGCCGGCGCTCGTCCAGCTGGTTGAGCAGCTCCAGCAGCTGGGGGTGCATGCTGTTGACGGACTGGAACAGGGACAGCACGGCCGAGTCGTTGGTGATGCTGCGGCCGCGCACATGGTTGCTCTTCATGCGGTTGACGAAGGTGGTGACGGCGTTCTGCAGGGCCTTCAGAAACTGCGCGTGGCTCTCCTCCGACTCCCCATTCTGGAACTGCTGCCGGGGACACACGGGGGAGCTGAGCGCACCCCCACCCCCGTGCCCTCCAGGGCCCCCGGGCAGGGCCACCCCAGCTGCGCAAGCCCCGGGCGGGTCCTGCCGCTCCGGGTGCGAAGATCCGAGCCTGCTGTGCATGGGCCCCGTGCTGGCTGGGACAGAGCTGACTGAGCTTGGGCGGCCTGGCTCACAGCCCTTCTGCCCCTCCCCTACGGGGGGCCTGCTTCCCTCGAAGAGGCCCCAGTCTCTTAGTCAATGACTGACAGAGAGCCCCGAAGCCCCAGGACGGGGCAAAGACTCATCCGAGTGGTTCTGGGCTGCCCTAGAATATTCTGACACGCTCTAGGCAGCAGGTGGCCACGTTCCAGACCACAGCCGGCCGGTGCGCAGAGGCTCTGCGGAGTTCTTGGCCAGAATGGCGCACCTCCGGGAGGTCACCATGGGCAGGGTCCGTACGGGGCCCGTGGAGGGAGCCACAGCTTACCTCACCAAAGGGGCCACTGGAGGGGGCCACAGGCTGAGAGTCTGTCTCTGGGAGGGGCGTCTGGAAGAGGCCAGAGGGTGAGAGGGGCATCGGGCCTGTCCCAGCCCCCACCCCTAGGACCGTGGGCCCGGAGTGCCCACCTCCAGCGCACTGGCAGGGACTGAGTGCCCCTCTGCGGGCGGGGCAGCCGGTTCCGTCAGGGGAGCTGGCGCTGATGGTGTGGGGCTCTTCCGGGCCTCCTCCTGCTTCTTCTCCCAGTAGTTCCGGTTCAGGTACCGGGCAAGCTGTGCGGGCAACAAAGGTCACTCCCGAGGGCCAGGGAGCAGCAGGGGAAGGCACCGTGGGCAGGGGCGTCCTCACCTCAGGGTCGATGTCTTCAGCCAGAGGCGCCGACGAGGTCTGGGGAGACACAGGCCAGATCAGCAGTGACCCACAGGCTCAAACAGTCACCCAGCCCCTCCCAGGCCATCGCTCAGGACGCTGGGATGGCGCAGCATCCTGATCACGGACACGGTGGGCACCGGGCACTGGCCAGTCTGTCCAAGGGGCCCCTTCACCCCTCCCCAGAAACCACACTGTATGCGTCCCAACATCGGGCACAAGGCTATCCTTCTGCCCTTGGCCAGCTGGCCCCCTGCTCGTGCAGCCCCGCAGAGCTCACAAAGACTTTCTAAATTTTCTGGCCCACCTGCCACCCACCTCCTATTTACAGAGGGAGCTAAACCAGAAAAAGACAGACCACCTTTGACCCCAGGGCTCACCCATCTCCTCTTGCTCAGGGCGGGGGGCCTCCGGCCTTCCCATGTCCTCTCCCCTTACAGGGGACCCCTGGCCAGGGGCTGAAAGGCCAGGGAGGGCCAGCCCAGACCTCGACCTTCACCCACCCCACCAGGCGCCAACCTTTCTGGGGCAGCCCCTCCCCCCCCGAGATGTGGCCCAGACTGGGACAGGCTCACCACTGGTGAGGAGTACAGGCTGCTGGCAGGGGGTGCCGATGATGCCACAGGCGCAGGCTCTGCTTTGGGGTACGTGGCAGCGGCATAGGCAGACTTCTGTCTCTGCCAGAGAGCAGGCAAGCGTCGGGGCGCAGAAGGACTAAGCCTCCACCCTCCTCGGCCCTCCCCAGCGCCCCCAGACCAGGGGAGCCTCTCTCCAGCTCACCATCCTCTCCTTCTCCTCGGCCTCTGACTGGGACAGGGCCAGGGCCAGCTGCAGCTCCTCCTCCTCCTGCAGGGCTGTCTCATCCCGCTTGGGGGGCAGCTGGGGACAGAGAGGCTGGTGAGCAGCGCCCAGGTGAGGCGCCCCTTGGGGACCCGGGGCCAGGGGGCTGGTCAAGTACTCTGGGGGCAGCTGGGGACAGAGGCTGGTGAGCGGGAGCCAGGGTGAGGAATACCTGGGACTGCTGGGCCAGGGGGCTGGTCAGGTACTCCGGGGGCAGCTCTGCTGTGGACGACGCCTTTCCTTCTGCTTTCCTGGGGGTGAAAGGATGCTGGGTGGCCGGGCACCTTACCCCAGCCCCTGCATCCCCAGAAAATGACGACAGAAGTGCCACAGGCCACGCTCTGGAGAAAAAGCTCGTCCCTAAACCAGCTGTTGCCTCTGGCACGCAGGACCCCGGGCAAGTCACCGGCCTAAGCCCTAACCCCCTCTCCTGAAAATGAGGTTCAAACATGGGAAAGGAAGTTTTCGGGGGAGCAACCCGCACACCCCATCGCGGACGCCGGGAGACGGACAGCACGGGTCTCCAGATGGGCCGCAACCGCGAGGGACGAAGCCTCACCCCTGGGACAGCACCAGGAGCAGGGAGCCCGACTCTAACCAGGAGAACTTCAACCCAAACCACGGCATGCACCGCAACAGTCCAGGCCCTTTGGAAACGCACGTGGCAGGACAGAGGGGTTAAGGGAGCTGAGGTGGGATGGCCACCTGCCGTGTGCTGCGGGCCCGGATGCGCCTGACAGGGACCCCGTGGGACCAGAATGGGGGCGCACAGCGTGTCGGGCCCACACTGGTGTCGTGTGTCCCACTCGGACAACTGTGCTGTGCTCCCAGGGGAGCGCACACTTCTAGGGAAACATGCCGGGGGCGCCGGCTATGGGGGGCTACCCGCAGCTCGCTCTCAGGGGTTCAGGGATAAGCACGATGTGCATGAACAGGACGTGTAAACACGCAGGCAGGTGGGGATGGGGGACCGTGCGTTGACCCTCGTCGACACTGAGGAAGCAGGCAGGAGGCCGCGTGTGGCGGCTGCTTACCACTCCCACAGCTTTTCCCAAAGTTTTACGTCCAAACCAGAAAGGTAAAAAGCAAACAAACCCCAGCAACCGGCTGGTAGGTCTAAGAGGCTGGGTGCGTGCCAGCCACGCTCCTGGACAGCCAGGACACGAGCCCAGCGTCCCGGAGCCCATGAGGCCCTCGGGGCAGCCGGCAGGGACTCACTTGTTCAGCTGCTCATAGCAGGGCTCGCACACGCGCACCTCCTTCTCGATACCAAACTTGGGAATGGTGGAGGACTTGGAGGAGCACTTGCCGCAGAAGATCTGGCCGCACGCCCGGCAGTGGTGCTGTGGCACGGAGCGGGTCAGGGCGCTGGTGACCTGGTGCCGGGCCGCTGGCCCCTCTCACCCACCCTGCCCACCTCCGCCCGCTGCTGAGAGCCCCGGGCCGGGCCCCCCAGGGCAGGCTGGGCCAAGAGAGGGCAGAAAGCAAGCCTGAGTGGCCATGAAGTCCCTCAGGAAAAACCACGCTTCCAGGTTCTCAACTGCAGCCACCATTGGGGGAAAAGAAGCCAAATTTCAAGAAACCACGCACGAGACGTGCTCAGGGATGAGTTTTTGGTGGGACACTCGGGACAGCAGGTCCGGGGCGGCAGCTCAGGCCCCGGGCCCCAGCCTGCACTATCGCAGCCCGTGCTTCAACGGGAGGAGAGGCGGCAGCAGGAGGGCCTCAAGGTGCCGCTGTGGGGGCCATAGGCCCAGGGAACACGCGCTCGAGCCTCCCTCAGCCCCAAGCCCACATTCCTGTACCCTGGGGGACACAGCACCGCCCAAGCTCCTCCGACACCATAGGCCATCAGACTCGGGGCCCCTCGGTGATCACAATGACCACGTGACTGGGGGCTGGACTTGCTCCCCCCACCACAAGGTCACGGCCAAGAAGGAAAGGACCTTGAGTGGGTGCAGTGGCCTCAGGGTGACAGCAAGCGGTCTGGGGGCTGCCCTGGGGTGGGCGCACTCACCTTGCGGGTCACCACCCCGAACTGCACCCTGCAGCGGTGGCACTCCTCAGCATCCACCCAGTCGGGGGCCTGGGGGACGGGCAGAGTCAGGATCACATGGCCCCCACCTTCCCTGCTGAGATCCCCATTTCCCATAAATGGGGGAAGATCCCGGGGAGGGTAGGGGCTGGGGGCCGAGTCCGCAGATGCGAGGAAGAAGCCCACTCCGAGCACCCTCATCTTTCTGAGGGCGTGAGCGCAAGGCCCCCCCCGCTGCTTGCAGAAACGTAACCATGGGGCTGGCTACGCGTCAGCCACGGTCCACAGGGACCTTGAACCTCCTCCCAACCTTAACCTGACCAGATACGGCTGCATGTTCTACTCAAAACGTCACTCGAGACGGCAGCTCCCCACCAACGTTCCCAACAAGCGGGGACCCCCAGGGTTTCCCTCCTGCTTCCTCAGAGCAGCCGAGCTCCCAGACCCCAGCACCCAGTGAACTCACTCTCTCTGCAGCAAACATGGCATCACTCTCCTTAAACTCTGGGAAGACGTGTCCTGGAGAAAAGAAGCCGTGGTCACCACCAGTGCCACCCTGGCAGGCAAGGCCCTGACCGCCTCACCTGTCCTTGCCCGTTCTGCCCAGAGCCTCTGGGAGCCACATTCTAACACTTGGCACCCGCCTCCCCAAAGAGACCTATGAAAGGAGGCGCAGAGCGCAGTGACCCGGCACCAGGCGAGGGCACCTGTGTGCACGAGTGGGCCTGGCCGGAACCCAGGGTGGCTCCCCCTGGGCCACGCCACTCCCGGGCTGTGGCACAGAGCCTGGCCTCGCTCCCACCGCACCAGGGCCTCACAGACCCACCCCGGGCCTCCCATCTGGCCCCTGGCCCCGCGCTCCAGCCCGCTGCACCTCCCAGAACTCTTAAACTGATGCCAAAGCTTCGCTTCGGACGCTCCCCTCAGGAAAGCGGACGCGAGCACATACCCACCATCCCAGGTCCAAGGTCCAGAGCCTGAGGGCCTGAGGCCAACTCACCGACGTGGACAAGACCCTCGTCACATGTTCTCCACCAGGTCCTACTGGCGGCCCCTGCCCCAGGCCTCATTTTCAGGGCCGGAGGACTCTGCGCGGGTGGGGTACGCCCCCGCCCGGCCACGGTGGCCCAGCCTTCCATTCGCTGCCCGGCGTGAGCGCCAGCAAGCCCTCCCGACACGGCCTGAATCTGCTGCCCTCCTTGCCAGACCCCAGCGTGGCAGCTGGCAGGAACCTCAGTGGTCATGGCCCAGCTTAAAGCCCTCCTGGGACCTCCCGCTGTGCCCCAGGTGCCCCGGAACCGAGTCCTCCGTGGGATTCCAGCGCCCAGTTCTCACTACATGTTCTCGCGTTCGGGGCTGGGTGTGAGCTGCCTGCCTCCAGGCCCTCTCCAGCCCTCGTGCTAAACCAGCCCCTAAGAGGCAGAGTTTTCCCCGCCTTTATCTCTTTACTAGGACCCAACACTCGGGAGCCGCCTCCTCTAACTCTTCATTTGTGGGTCATCTGCCCCATCGCCCCGGTCCTGCCCTGACTGGGCACGAGGTCCAGAAAGGTGGGGTGCCGGGCTGCCCCACGGGGACACCACCCCATGCTCCCGCCCCCGATCACGCAGTATGGTGCCGTCCCCTGCCCCGCACGTGGTGCGTACAGCCTTCCTCGGGGCGGCCTGGCACAGAGCGGCTCCTCGGCTCCTGGAGGCTGCGTCCCGAGCCTGGGACCCAACAGACCCCACCCGGCTCACCTTCCACCTTCATGATCTGGTACGTGTCCTGGACCACCTTGTACTTGGGCTCGTTCCGGAAGGCATGCGCCCAGGCCTGGATCAGATACAGAATCTTGTTTCGGACGTTTACTTCCACCTGCCTCTGCAGAGAAAGGAGAAAAGAGAACGACGAGGCCGTGAGAGACGAGAACACCAGGGAGATCGTGTGAGGAAGTGGCAGGGAGACAGTACCACTGAACACACGGGCCTGCAGGGGTGTAGCAGGGAGGCCCCCTTGGGTGGGGCGCGGGGGCCACACACAGACCCACTCCCGGGGCCCAACGCTCCTCCGTGCAGCCCTGGCCCCGAGGACAAGCCCAGCACAGCCGTGTGCCCACTCAGGCCCCGACCTGTCTTCAGTCCCTAGGGAAAACTGGGGCCTCCCTGAAGCTCAGCTCCCCAGACCCACTTGCTGCCCTGCAACCACCTGCGTCCTCCCACCCTGCCCCATGGCACCCAGACCGAGCCCACAGGCCCCTCGGTCTGGAACCTGCCCAGCAGGCCTGCGCTGAGCGAGCGGACCGCAGCTGGCCACCTCTCCCCTGGCCTGTGTAGGTGGGAGACGGCCGCTAGAGGAACCTCCCCACCTGCAGAGCCCCCGTTTCTGCCAGGTTCAAGCACGGCCAGTCACGTTTCCAGAGCTCTCGGGGATGCTCAGGAAGACAGCGGGGCCGGCAGGCTGCTTTCCAGAGACACCAGCTAGACTCAAAAATGGGTGGCCCCACAGATGGCAGTGTCAGGGCTGGGCTCCCTGGCTGCCCCCCCAGTGGCCTCACCCCCTTCCACCTTAAAGAATGGTTGCACAGGCCACTCTGCATCCCCCAACCCCCTGCTGACACCGCCACACCACGATCCCTGCAGCCGGACCCTGGAGGACGTTCCTCCTCTATGAATGGACCGAGTGAGACCCACTCCCCCAGGTGTCCCTGCTGTGCTGTCTCCCCCAGCTCTGCCTCCACAAACACGTCAGACTCACGTGCCTCCCTGCTCAGAGTCCTGGCTCTGCATGTGGGAACCCCCCCCACCCCAGCCGCCCTTTGGGGCTCCCCCCCAGCCCTCCACCCGCACACCCTGCCTGCAGCCACTCACACACACAGCTCCTTCCCTACCACCCAGTGAGGCCCGAGCCCGGCCCTTGGGAAGCCTTTCCCCCAGGAACGGCAGGGTCTCCCGTGTCCCCAGACGCAGCGGCCCGGCTCACTTCTGAAGCCCGACCTCGCCAAGCTGGGATTCTCAAGGTGCTCCCCTTCCTGTCCTCTGCTCTGCCTGGCTCCTGCCCCAGGCACCGGCAAACACCCAGGAGAGACCGGCCTTGCGGCCGCTGTGCACTCCCTGCCACCTCCCCAGGGCTCACCTTCAACAGCTCCTTCAGCTCCTCCATGGTCTGCTTGTTGGCCACCTCATCGTGGACCGTCTGGCCACAGTTCTTCACCACAGACTCCATGACCTGCAGGACCCAAGGAAAGGATGGGCCGAGCCCCTGGTCAGGGTAGGGACGCCCTTCTCGGACAGGCCCCTCGGGCCCCCAGCCTATCAAGGGGGCCGCATGGCAGCTCTGGGTCCGGCAGCAACCAGTGCTACGTGCACTCCTTCTGACTCCAGTTTTTACCACCAGGGACAGAGACCAGAGTCGCTCTCAGGGCCCTAGGTGGGCCAGCTCCCCTAGGTGTGTGGCTGAGGCCCTGCCCTCCATCAGGGCTGCTCATACCTGCCCTCATTCCCCAAGCAGGTGGGCAAGACCCCAGGCTCAACTCGTCCCTGCCTTCCCGACAGACACTGGGGGTGCGGACCCTTGAGGTGGCCAGAGTGCAGAAGACTAGTTACCTCCAGAGCATACAAGGCCACGTGCGGGTTCTTGTCATTGACTTTCTTCTTGATGGAACTCACGGCATATTTCGCTCTGGAAGAAAAAAACGCCGGTAAAAGAAAGAGGAAAAAAAACAAACCATCTCAGACGCTAACGTGATGAAAGCCCACCCACCGTCTGGTCCTCGAAACCCCCAAGCAAACGTTCAGAGTCACGCACCGCCAGACCGTACGGAGAAAACCCAAAAACTCCCGTGTGGAGACCGTTCAGTTCTCCGCCTCAGGGCCTGCTGCCAGGAGGCCGCCACCAGATCCGGGCGCATCAGAGGGCACCAAGCGACCCCGAGACCACCCGAGACCAAGCGACCACCTCACTTACTGTGTGTCCCCCTGGCGGATGAGGTCACAGATCTGGAGGATGGACTCCCAGTCGGTCTCCAGCAGAAGCTGGCTGGTCGCTTTGTCTAAAGCAAAAACGCGTCATTACTGGGGCTCGGCCTTCGTCTGATTCCCTAGGTGGCCCCAGAGCTCCGTGACAGGGAGGGGAGACGGCCTCCTTCCCGTTTCAGACGTTTGCACTGAATGGAAAACCACCTGAAAATCTCTTGCCACCTGATAATCACGAGAGCGCTGTCCTTCTCAGAGAAAGGACAAACCGCTTAAAAAATAACGATACAGAACGCCCGTTACGCACTTGTGGGCCAAGTGCCGTTCCAAACGCTTTACGTGAATGCTGAGTTCTTACACGGCCTCGCCAGTGAGGTGCTGTTTCCATCCTCGTTCCTGACAAAAACAACGAAGCCCGGAAGGGAGGTCACACGGCTCCCGGGGGCAGAGCCAGACGGGGTTCAACACTACACTCGGCCACCCCATCCCGCGGAGTCCCTGGTTCTCCCCAAGTTTAGCCTGGTTGATGAGATCCCAGCAGGGGTGAGGCTGGAGAAGATGCAAGTGTTGTGAGGGATGAACACAGGACTGACCCCCGAGGACTCCCCGACTAACGCCTTCACGCTCTCACATGACGGCTGCCTCAGGCAGACACGCAAGCTCTGCTCCTCCAGCCCTGCTAGCTCTCCTCCCCCGGGGGCACTCAGGGGATCTAACTAGCTGCGCCCACTGGTAGCGCGGGTCTGGTAGGGACCTGGGGAATGATCTCTGGAGGGCCGAGCCACCTCTCGGCCTGCGTGTTCTCAGAACAAGGAAGGTGCCTCGTCTGAGGTCTTCTCCAAAACCACATTCAAGGGGAAAGCACGACAAGGCAGGCTCAGACTGACCACGGGAGCACCGACCCCAAAGGGAGCCCACGCAGTTTCACTGGGGGCAGAAGACAACGTGTCCGTAAACGTTCACTTTCCTTGCTAAAACCTGGGACCTCCGGGAGGCTCCGAAAGGATCAGCCCCACCTCCGGCAAACAGAAAACCCGCCTTCCGAACCCCCCGCGGCCTTCCGGGAGCCCAGTGGGGACAGAGCGCTGGCCTGGTTCCCCAAGGAAGCCGCGCTCAGAAGAGCGTGCCCCGTCCCAGGAAAGACACTACTGGTTCCACCCTCTGGAGCCCAACGTTTGGGCACCCTCAAACCCCATGCGACCTAGGACTTTTGGGGGAGCGGGTCTATGTGGCCAGGTCACCCGTCTCCGTGACTCAGGACTTGTGGCCCACCTCAGTCAGATGCTTGCGGCTCCAGGAGCCGATCGTTTCCCCGGGACCCGCCCGCTCCCGGCCCAGGAGCAGAGCCCCGAGCGCGGCAGCCGCGGGCGCGGGCCCGGCCTCCTCCGCGGACCCTCACCCGTTCGGGTCGGAGCCCGCGCCCAGCGCCCGGGACTGCCCGGTCCCCACAGCTCGGGCGCGCCCACCCACACCCCGAGGACCCAGGTCGCTCGGCGGCCGCCTCCCCGCTCAGCTCCAGGACGCCGGCCGAGCGGCGGGGGGCGGGGGCCACATTACCTAGGAGACGCTCGAAGGTGCCGCTGCCGCGCCCCATAGCGCCCCCGGACCCCGACCCGACGCCGCTGCGCTCCCCGCGGCGAACCGGCGCGCCCCCGACTTCCGCTTCCGCCTTTTCCTCGGGCGCGCGCACGCGCGCGTCGCCGGCCCGGCCGCGAGCCGCGAGGAGGCGGGCTTTTTGGGGTCGCCCCAGACGCTGCGCCGATTGGGCTGCTCCAGGCAGTCGGCGCCGCAAACCAGTGAAGAACTTGGACGCGAGGCCTATCCAATCAAAAGCGGGGTGGAGGGCGGGACGCGCGCGAGCTACGGGTACCGGGTGGAGCCGGGGACCGCGATGTGTCTTCTCCTGGGGGCCACGGGCGTCGGGAAAACGCTGTTGGTGAAAAGGCTGCAGACTATCCTTCCGCGCCGGCGGAGCGCCGGGGGGCGGGGGGCGCCCGGGGGGCGGGGCTGGGAGCGCCGGGGACGGGGCCGCCCGGGAGGGGGGTCGCACCGGGCGGGGTCCTGCAGCCGCCCGCCTTCCCCGCCCGGCTCTTGGGATCCTTGACCGCACGCACAGCTGAGCTCCGGGGATGGGAAGGGCGACCTGGGCGAGGCTCCCCCGACGCGGCCCACGGTAGGCACCCGCCGTCTCGCGGGGTTAGAAGCGGGCACCCTTCGCGGCTTGCAAAGTGCTATGGGCTGGTCTAAGCGGATGCTGGAGTCCGACGGGTCCCTTTGTTAAACCCTACCCTCGGGAGGTGAGGGGTGTCATGGGGAGGAGCCTGCCCCCTGGGACACAGCTGCAGGGGAGGTGGGTGAGTGACAGGGGGCCCCGAGCCGCCCTCCCCACCCCACCCTTGAGAGTGCTTTCTCTGGTCGCCACAGAGGGCGAATCCCCCTGCTGGGCGTAGGTGCTGCGGCCACAGCCAGCTCTGAGGCTTAGGGCGTTGGACCTTTGAAGCCAATTTAGTCTTCCTTGCTAGGATTGTGCTTTAGGGACTAAGCCCTTGACAAGGGGCGTTTTGGGGGCTGGATCACAGTGTAGAGAGCTGCCAGCCAGGGGTTCCCAATGGGAGAGCGCTTGTGTCCTTTGTGCATCTCGAGTTTTCCCACAGGTGGGCACCAACCTTACTGACATCGTTCTCCAGAGAAAGATTACCATCCGGGAGCTGGGGGGGTGTATGGGCCCCATCTGGTCCAGCTACCTTGGAAACTGCCATTCTCTCCTGGTAGGTCGTGATCCTTTGCACCTAAGTGTTGTCCGGTGCTGGCCCTCACGCTGCATAGGCTGGAGTTGGGGTTCCTGAGCAGTTAGGTGAAATCAAGGAAACGTGACCCAGCGTCGAGTTGCTTCCTTTTAGGAATCCAGCTTGATCCCTAAATGCTCCCACTTCAGAGCTGACGTAAAAGCTCACGCGAGGTCTGCTGAGAGGAGTGTGTATTCTCTGCCAGTGACTGGCGCTTGCTCTCTGCCTTGTTCCTCTGGGTGTCTTTTTATGTTTGTGTTTGAGCCCCCATCCTAGCAAGGCCTGTGCCCTAAATTCCCGGACTCTTCTTGGGAGAACTGATGGCCATGTGAGTAGAGGGATCTCCATAGGTGAAAACAAGTGACGTCTCACGCAAGTCATTTTCCCTTACTTCTGCTGTCCCCCAAATCCTTTGTTTAAAAGTCATTTTGCTCTCCCTAAGCCAGGTCTTGCTGCCCCAGGGAGGGGATTTGGGGAGGACTGTCTCCATCACGGGGTGGCCCCGTTTTCTTCCTCCCCAGTTCATGATGGACGCCGCTAACCCCACTCAGCTGTCTGCATCCTGCGTGCAACTTCTGGGTCTCCTTTCTGCAGAGCCACTCGCAGAAGCATCGGTCTTGATCCTCTTCAATAAGATGTACGGTTCTGTCCTCCCAGAGGAGTGCACGGCCGGCAGTCCCGGGAGGAGCTCCCTTGGAGTGGAGCCAGGAGGGTGGCTCACGGCTTGGGGGAAGGTTCATGGGGGGGGGGGGACCGTGGGGGTGGGGTGGGCTTGTGGCAGCCCGCCGTGACAGGGCGCTGCTTTTGCCCTAGTGATCTGCCCTGTTACATGAGCATAGAGGAGATCAAGTCCCTGATCAGGCTCCCAGACATCATTGCCTGTGCCAAGCAGAACATCACCACAGCAGAAATCAGCGCCCAGAAGGGCACTGGCTTATCAGAGGTGCTGCGCTGGCTCCGGGACACCCACAGAACTGACAGATGACTACCAGGAGGAGGACTGTGACCGGCCAGCTCTGGGCAGGAGACAGAATGGCACTGCTTGGCCTCCGGCCCTCTGTTCTCATTACGGACAGGATGACCCAACGTGAGCCTAGGAGATGGGCCCCTGCCCTGAGTTGCAGTGATGGGTAAACTGGCCTCTGAACGAAAAGATCGTCCCCAGGGCTGGGAGAGGAGGACAGGCTCGCAGGGTGGCTGAGTGTCCTGCCGCCATCCTGGGACGATGCTACCGGGATGTGTTCCCCTTCCATCAGGAAAGCAGCTCTACTTTCCCGAAGGTGTCTGCGCCGCCTGGGACCACAGACTCGCTCTGTGGACTGTGGTACAAACCATACCTGTTGAGTTTCCGATGTGCCGACGATGCAGCCTCTGCTGTATGAGGCCAATGTCTTAGGAAAAACCAAGCCTGGAGTCAGAACGAGAATAGTGTTTTTATTCGTTTGGTAAACGTTGGTCACTGAGGAGGGCACAGGGCCCCCGCGGGCCGGCGAGCGTGGGGGGCAGCCCTGCTGGAGCACGGTGGGCACTGGGCTCAGCTGAGGGGGCTCGTGGGCGACACCTACTTACGGGGGTGTTCCCGTCCTAGAGGCCCCATCACAAACTCAAACTCGTGGCTTAAGACAACTCACACTGACAGTCCTGGAGGCCTGAGCTGAAACCGATGTCAGCAGGGCCGGGGCTCCGAGGGAGCATGTGTTCTTTGCCACCTTTCTGGCTCCTTGCGGCTGCTGGTGACTCTTGCTGTAACTTGGCTCGTCACTCACTCCAAGGCCTGCCTGTCTTCACGGGGCTGTTGCTCCTTGTGGGGACACCTGTCATTGGATTTAGGACACACCCTGAGTCTAGGAGGATCTCTTCTTGAGATCCGTAATTATGTGTGCAAAGACCCTTTTCTGAAATAAGGTCCCATTTGCACGCTCCCCGGGCCACAGGGGGACCCCCTCTTCCGGGGTGCTGTGCAGCCTGCACCAGCTGGCTAAGACCCCTCTACTCCTGGGCGCGGTTTTCTCCAAACGCCTTCCTCCAGCTCAGCTGGCAGGTAGGGCCACGAAGGAACGCCAGGCACCCGCTGTCTCACTTCCTGCGGGCAGGGTGCCAGGCCCAGGGCCTCCGCCTGCACACCGCTTCCCGTGGGCCCCACTATCGGTGTGTTTACTCGGGGACTGGAAAGGATACCTCAGAAAGGCTCCTGCACAGACAGGGGGGCAGTTTGGGCTCGAGTCTCTCCCCACCCCCACCCCACAGAAGTGACAGCCCCGCAGCCCTCCTCTTGGTACAGGCTCTTCCCGTAGGTGGAGTCCTAGATGTCCCGGACACCTTGGCCTGCAGGGCCAATGGGCTCTCCTTACACCCCCAACCTTCAGAGAACTCCATGCGCTCAGGAGACTTCGTTCTGTCATCTCTAAGGGGTGGCCCCCAGCTCAGGGTCCATGTCTGAGATTTGGATCCGGTGATCTCTCATGGCAAAGACGGCCTGGGACAAGTTGGGGACGCGGACAGGCCTGAGGAAAGCTGGCATGTGAACTTGGTTTTGAAAGGCAAATTTCCTTCAGCCACAACCTGTTTCCACCTTCCTGCTTTTGTGCTTGGCCAGGAGTCCAGGGGCATGGGGTGTTTCTCAGGGACTGTGTTCAGCCCTGGTCTTGACGCTGCCCACCCTCTGCCCCCTGCGATCTGGGGGGACCCCTGCTCACCCCACGCAGGGGGCAGGCCCCCACCACACAGAAACACATTCCTGGGAAGGTAACAGTCCTGATCTCAAATACAACTTCAAGGCAAAAGTTCTTGATTTGAAAATAATCATAAAGGATGCAAACTTAGGGAAGGGCAAAGGACCCCACAGAAGCATGCTCCCACTGTGCAGGGCCACCCTGGCCAAGGCGGAGACCGCACTTCCTGAGCTGTCCCCACCCAGCTCTGCCAGCCAGAGGCGCCTGAGCTGGTGAGCCCGAGGGAGGAGCCAGGTGCCCTCGCAGGGATGTGAGCGGGACTCCTCCCCTTAATATTTGACCTCCAGGAGCCCTAGTCTTTCCGCCCCACACCCCCAGTCGTGCAGCCGAGCACACTCAGAACGTCTGCGGGTTCCCTCCTTCGACAGAAAGTCAGCCTTTTAAACCACAGGCAAGCCGTGGGGCCAGGGTCCTGTCCTTGCCGTCGAGCTGCTTTAGACCTGCTCTTCTCTCCCCAGAGACCTTGAGGACACAAGGAACAGACCTCCTCGAACTGGCTCAGTGTGGGGGTGTGGCATCAGGGACAAGGTACCAGGAGCGGGGCCAGGTGGCCTAGGCGCTGAGCCCACTCCCGCCTGGCCTGTGCGGCGCTGTTAAACCCAACGGAGCCTGAGGTATCGGCTTGGCTGGCCAAGTCCGCAGTGTCCACAATTAACAGGCGTTTAAGGACAGGGTTATGGGACTGGCCCTCCCTGAAGCGGCCGTGGGAAGTCTCCGGCTGGACCTGTGTGTTCAGAACAAAGCCGTGTGCGATGCCAGGTTCAGGGGAATGATGCCAGGGGTGCCCGACTGGCTGCGTCCCAAACAGGTGCTGGCCTGTCCATGGGGACTTGGGACAGTGTCCTGTGGGAAATGGCCCAGCAGACAGTCACAAAAGAGCCCTCTTAGGGGAGGAAAAACGAGAGAGCAAAGCCCTGGAGCCCCGTTCTGCACTCGAGAGCTGGAACACGGGCGCCTGGGAGTCCCGGCGTGCTCCAGGGGAAGGGCCCTTGTCTACAGGCCATCTACCCGTCCTCCCTGGCCCGGCTGTGGAGGCCGCGGTCTTGCCGTCACAGACACGTTTCTGCCTTCCTCCTGGAAGCGGGGCGGGGCGAATGGTGTGGCCGTGGTGACTGAGCCACCTGCCGCTGCCGCTGCTTGAGTGCCCTGTAGGCCTGCACAGCCCGCTCTCGCTCCTCCCCAACGATCCGCTGTCGGGCCAGCGACGTGGCCGGAGGCTGGGACGCACCACCAGGGCTCAAAAGCATCCTCAGCAGCAGCGATTTCTTCCCAGGCTAAAGGACAGAGATGAAGGTTGAGGCATAGGTTCAGGAAGGAGGGGAGAGGACAAAGGGCCCACGTTGGTCCAACACCCGTGTGCCTGGTGAGGACGCGGCACTCCGTCTGCAGGCCGCGCAGCAGGCAGCGCTGGGAGACGCGTGGGGCGACCGCCACCCCTACTCACCTGGCCCCTGCTCGTGCTCGTCCTGGGCTGGGCGGTCAGCTCTGGGGGCTGCAGGGCGACCTCGCCAAACTGCACCGTGTCTGCAGGGGCAGAGGAGCACGAGTGAGGCCGCGCCCCCCCCCCACCCCTGCTCACCCGGCGAAGACTGTGGCGCCCGACACCGACACAGTTGCTTCAGGAACGGCTACCTTGGAGCAGCTCCTGCTCCAGCCTCTCTGCGGCCTTTTCCTCCCTTCTCTGCCGGACTCTATCCAATCGCCGTTTCTGGAACCTGGGGGAAAATGCACGATGCTGTTCGGATTCCTGAACTCTTACTTCACTGCACTCCGAAGGCAGAGCTCACCCCGCCCAGGAGGGATGCCCCAGAGCGGACCCCAGCAAGCCGCCGCCGTGTCCCCCCAGCCGCGTGCCAGACAGGGCTCTGATTGGCAGGCACCCAGAGGTCCAAGTCAGTGGTTCTCAGTGGGGGCAGCGGTGCCCCCACGGCACATATGACGAGGTCCAGAGACATTCTGGATTGTCACAATGGGTGGGGGCGCCCCTGGTACCTTGGGCGGAGGCTGGGACGTTGTTCCCCACCCCAGAGAATCACAGGCCCCAAATGTCAGCTGTGTGACTGCATCTAAAGGGTCTTGCAGAGCAGCCCTGTGTCCGGGGCATCACTGCATCTCCAGACGGTGCGTGGGACAGGTTTCCTGGGATGGGCTCTGGTCACCTGACTTGACTGCCAGCACGCAGAACGCTCAGACGGGGAAGCTGCAGAGGCTGCAGACCATCCCCGGCTCACAGCTGGTGAGGGAAGCCCGGGCCAGCTCACCTCAAAAGCTGCAACTACGGCAGAAACAGCTCAAAATGCCCTTGCTTGTGGGAACCCCCCAGCTCCTGCCGCAGGCCCGGCGGGGGGGTGGGGGATGGCACATGGCTCCCTTCCCAGACTTCAGGGCTGGGGGCAGGGGAGCGCCAGCTGGCAGCGGGCTCGCCCCGAGCTGGATGCCGCCCGAAGCCCTGCTGGAGATGCTGATATCCCAACTTTACGGATCGGGCACCGGGGCTGAGAGGGGCCGCAGAACTTGTGCGTACAGCGCAGCTGAAGGCCCTCAGAGAGGACGCGGCCTCTGCCAGTCAGCGGCAGGGGGACCCGGGAGCTGCGTGGAACCCCAACACGTAGTACCGATCTCTGGCAGGGCAGGCATGGGCCCCTGGTGACCAGCGAGCCTTCCCGATGGAGCACCGAGCCTCATCTTTTTTCCACCTCCCTACTGCAACTGGCCAGGGTGGACGGCTGGCCCTTGACCTCATCTGGCTTTTGGGCCCTCTTGATGCTTTTCCCGAGAAAGGCAAAGACAAAGCTAGGCCTTCAGACTTCCGTGGGTTCAGAGGCTCCCTGAACTCCCTGAACCCCCAAGGTTAAGAGGCTCTGGTGTAGAGAAAAACACTCACCGACTGACGGGCTTTTTACTTCTTTCTGTGTGCTCTGTTCTGACACTACAGGAGACGGTCTGAGACCCCAGCCCCTACCCCGCCCCCACTCACGCTTTCTTCCTTTCCGACTTCTCCTTCTTGGGAGCCACCTGCACCTCAGGCTGCCGGGCCACCTGGTTCTTGCTGAGGAAGAGCACGTGCTGGGCCTCCTGCTCCATACGCTGGATGTAGGCCCCGTCAGACTCCCACTTCCTCTGCTTGAATTTGGGGACAGCGATGTCCGGTTCCACTCCCTTTGCTTCCTTCTCCAACGTCTTTCTGAAGGCCACCTGGGCTGAGAACATAGCGGGTGTGGCATGAGGGGTCGGAGGGAGATGGTGCCAGGCTGGCTGCACATGCTCGTTCCTCTGCCCAAGGCCACGGGGAAGGGAGACCAGACCCAGTAGGAGCAGCCCAACCACAGTAGCCGAAGAGGATTCACGAAGCCCAGCTCGGGCGCCCGTGCGGACGGGGTCCCCACAGCTCACCGCTCCACGTCAAAGATGCCCACCACAGCTCGGATGAGAAACAAAATAAGAAATAACCTAAATGTCTATCAAAACACGGCTGGTTGAGTAAGCACCCAGCTTACGAAGACTTTATCACACAAATCCAGGATAGTAAGCAACGCACAGAATGAACGCGTAGCTTTTCCGCCACAAGCACGTGCAAATATGCAGAACGTCTCTCTTGGGAAGGCATCCGAGAAGATGAACAGTGCTTCCTCTCAAAGGGTGACAGCAAATAGAGAGACAGGGAGCCAGGCATTGCCGTACGTCATACCTTTCAGAACGGCTTGATTTACCGTGCATGTAGGCGTATATCTCTTAAATAACCAAAAACAAGTGCCCGCTTGACAGACACAGTTCAAAGTGTGCCATCTGCCACTGGGGCCAGTGCGCCTCCTCCTATCCCCCCCTCCAGTGCCTCTTTCACATTCGCTTTGGCAGTCACATAACCCCCTGTGATAACCGGGGGATTTACAAAGAAATTATAAAACAGCACTGCTGTAAAATCAATCTCACATTTGGGAAAACATTTACATAGAACGTGCTGGACTCCACCCCCCCCCCAATGCCTGGAGTGTTATTTCTGGCAGAGGCTGACGGGTGGGCACCCAACCGGGCATTGGGTGAGGGTTGGAAATGTAAGTTTCTCGGGGGGGTCTGATCAATTCTCTCCTTAACCTCCAGAAAACATCCACTTCTCTCCACCATCCTTTCTGCACTCCGGTCCCAGAAACCGCCATTTCTCACTTGCAAGAGCTTCACTGGCCTGTCGTGTCCACTCCCTGAGTTGTTACACAGCCATCTCTTCTCAAAGAAAATCGGAACCCTCCATCCTGTCTGATGGATCTCCACTGGGAGGGGAGTCCCCAATCCTTACAGGAGGCCCCACGGGTTTTTTTGGGAGCCTCATGTGAAACCACACTACCACCTGCCGCCCGCCACCTCGTTGGCCCTAGTGACGCCAGCCCTTAGTCAGTGCCCCGTGTTCCTGCACCCTCATCAAACCACTGGGTCTTGGCAGATTCCTTCTGCCTGAAACACCACACGTGGGCTCAAACACACAAAGCTTTATTGCCACCCAGCATGGGCCTGCACGTTACCTTCTTTCTTTCTTTTCTTGTTACTGATGGGATTTTTCATCTCCTGGCGGCTCCTCATAATCTCTCGGAGCCGAAAAGGGATTTCTTGTTCGTCCTGGTTCTTGGGCTTGCAATTTACTTTCTTTTTTTCTTTGCTGGGAGCGAGAACAGGAGGGTGAGACGCGATTTAAGTTCGGCATAAGCAGAATCAGAGAAACTGAGGCCGGGCCTGGGACGGGAACTTCGCAGGCCACCCTGGCTGCTGGGGTGCGTGCCAGGCACGGAGGCGGCCTCACCGCAGACTGTCCGTGCGCTGGGTTCTCGCAGGACGCCGGGTGAGGACGGCTCCCAGAGCCCCAGGAGGACTCGTCCCTGACCTCCTCTAGGAGAGCAAATACGGCACCTGGGAAGGTGGCTTGTGCCTCCACGCTGGAGACCCTCACGCCTCCGCTCCCCGGCCGGTCCTCCGGCGCGCCCATGGCACGGACGCAGCGAGGGCCGGGTAGAGACCCACCTGCGCGGTCCCGGCCATGGCGCTGAGCGCTGCTTTCCCGGAAGCTGCTGCCGCTTCCCCTGCGGCCGCCCAGGACCCCCGGGCCCCGCCGTCCCCACCGGCGTAGCCCCTCCGCGCCCGGCTCCCGCCATCCGCACGCCCGGCGCTGCAGGCAGAAGCCACTTCCGCCCTTCCGCACAGTCCAGCCCCATGACCGCCACTTCCGCTTCCTGCGCTCAGCCCCGCGCCCATTGGGGCGGTGCCGCGCCCTGGCGGGCCGCGATTGGCCGGAACGGCCGCCCCTCACGCCTCTCGAGGTACGCGTGCGCGGGGGTCGGGCCGTGGGCGATGCTGGTCCGGAGCTTGGCGGGGGGAGGCCGGGCGGTGGCCGCCGCTGCCCGGCGTCCGGCAAGTACCAGCGGGGCGGGGGGCCGGGCGCGTTCGGGAGGCCGGGGCCGGCAGGGAGCGGAGACGCCGCGCCCTCCCCGCCTGCAGGGGACCGTGGCTGCCTGCCCTGGCTCCGCGGGAAGCGCCGCCCTGCGCTGGGCCCCGCCGCTCAGCAGCGTCCCTCGCGCGCCCGTTGGGGGCAAGCCCTTTGGGGAAGCCGGAGTGAACAAGGAGCTGATGCTCCTCGCAAGAGTTAGAGGGAATGGCTACGTGGAGTCAGGGCCGCGTCGGTCAGTGCAGAGGGCCCCGGAGACAGTGGAGAGGGGTGGGGACGCCGGGGCCGGGGAACGGGGGGGGCGGGAGGGCTGCCCACGGAGCCTTTGGGGGATGATCTGGGGTGGGGGGGGGACAGGGATGAAGGGCGGTGCCGCAGTCAGGATGGTAGGACAGGGACGCGGCTGCGCTGATTGGAGACGGAGAAGGAGCTGCGCGGCCCGAGCTCACGGGCTCCCACCCCGCCCCCATTCTGCCAAAGGAGCAGAGCCTTCTTAGCTGGAGGTGCCAGGGTACCCCCGCGCCATCATCTGCTGGAGTGTGCACCCAGTGCCTGTCCCTGAGCCCAGCATCTCTCAGCAGTCGTGTGTTATGGCAGCCTTTACGTCCACTTTACAGAGGGGAAACTGAGTCTAGAAGTGAAGTAACTTGTCTAAGGTCTCACAGGAAATGAGGGAGCGAAGCGCCTGGGGCTCCCTGCCAGTGACAGGAGGCTGAAATTGCCCTGGAGCTGGGGGCAGCCAAGGCCTTACCAGCCTCTGTCTCCTTAGGGGCCGCGGCGACTCTCCAGCTGGGGCTGGTGCCGGAGGCTTCCTGGAGGCAGCAGCACTCTTTACCGGCACCGTGCCTGGGTCCAAGCCCGGGAAGGCCACGGAGAGTTCGGGAAGGACCACGTGGAGGTGGGCTCTCAGTGCGGGGCAGAGGGCACCGGGCAGCACAAGACCTCCTTGCCTGGCGGGGGCCCCTCGGAAGCCCTGTCTCCCCCGCCCCCCGGGCTCGAGCCCCCCACAAACTGCTGCATGAGTGGCTGCCCCAAGTGCGTGTGGGTGGAGTATGCGGCCGCGCTGCTGCAGCACTACCGGGACGGCGGGGAGCGCGCCCTGGCCGCCCTGGAGGAGCACGTGGCTGACGAGAACCTCAAGGCCTTCCTCAGGACGGAGATCCGGCTCCGAGCCCGGTGTGGACGCTGAGCCCGCTTGTCCGACCGCTGCACCCAGACGGGCCCCAGCCCGGCAGCTCCTGCCTCCTCGAGAAGCAACACAGAGCCTTGTTCAGGGTCCTCCTGGAGGCTCGTGTCAGGAGCAGGAAGGGTTGTTTACTGACGTCATCTGGGAATAAACACGCTCTCTGTGCTGCTTAGACAGGAAGCTTCTGTGTCGTCTGCAGGGCTTACGTTGTGTTGTCCCAGAGACGGCGCAGGCTGCAGTCGAAGGTTCTTTGAGAGCCTACGGCGCTCACCAGCCCTTAGGGGTAACAGCCCCACTCCTTTGAGTGACCCTGTGATGATGACCCCAGGAGCCCCCTTCCCGGCACCCCAGAAGTCCCGCCCCGAGGTCGACTCTGGTTACTCTCAGCGCTGCAGCAGGGGGAGGACCGTCTGGTCGATGAAGCTGCTGTTGGCCAGGCCCCTGGCAGGCGTGAGTGCCCGCGGGCGGCCGGGAAGGGCCCCTTTCTCCCAGCTGCAGGGATCCTTGGGGAGATCCCCACTCACCAGCCGGGCGGAGGGCTCTAGAGCAGCCCGCAGGGGCCTGAGCCTTCAGTCCTCCCAGCCCGCTTAGCCACGGATCGAGGCGGTCGGCCTGGGCCTCGGCCCCAGAATCAGCCTCCAGACACCAGCCTAGTCGGTGGCTGCAGAGCCGGCTGCTGGACCATCCAGCCCCGGTAGGACTTTGTCATAGGGTCCT
Organism: Cryptoprocta ferox; assembly: GCA_028646485.1. Lineage (NCBI taxonomy): Eukaryota > Metazoa > Chordata > Mammalia > Carnivora > Eupleridae > Cryptoprocta > Cryptoprocta ferox. Next base: position 55,980,632 of record CM053565.1, on the reverse strand, counting down.
CGCTGCCCATCCCCATCTCCTGCTCGCCCCCAACATGGAAGTTGTCCCACCTTCTCTCCCTCCCCCAGCAAATCCACACGCTGATACCAGTAGCCTGAACGAGACGGGTTAAAGGAAGGTATGCCTGTCTTTTTTTTTTTTTTAATGTTTTATTTATTTTTGAGAGAGGGAGAGTGACAGCGTGAGCAGGGGAGGGGCAGAGAGAGAGGGAGACACAGATTCCGAAGCAGCTCCAGGCTCTAAGCTGTCAGCACAGAGCCCGACGTGGGGCTCGAACCCACGAACTGTGAGATCATGACCTGAGCCAAAGCAGGACGCTCAACCGTCTGAGTCCCCCAGGCGCCCCAAGGTATGCCTGTTTTATCTCTTCTCATTTAAAGAAAAAGCTAAGATTGTACTAGAATTGCATGAGGGGTTTGAGCTGCTGCGCCTTCCCGGGTGGGGGCTTTAATGGAAAGCTAGTGTGGCGCATAGAGGCATGTGGGCCAGAGAGAGGAAGCAAAACGTGGTGCCCAGAAGGACACCCGTGGCTGGGGCCGTCTTTCTGAACAGCTGAGTGGCCTCCAGAAACAGGGTTTGGGTTGGTTCAGGGAAACCTGGTTCATGTTCGGAGACACACTGATTAGACTGTATCTCAGAGCATCTGATTTAACCGCAGCGTCCTACAGATTCAAAAACGGCCCAGGAAGAGAAAGATTTTCCCCAGAGACAGCAGCACGGCAACGCTCGGTGGGCCCTGAGCCTCCCTGAAGGGGTGGCTTATCTCGGGGACACAGAGGTTTTCTGTATTTTTCTCAACAATTCCGTTTATGGGGCACCTGGTGGCTCCATCGGTTAAGTGTCTGACGCTTGGTTTTGGCTCAGGTTATAATCTCATGGCTTGTGGGCTCGAACCCCACGTCAGCATCGGTGCTGACAGTGCAGAGCCTGCTTGGGATTCTCCCTCCCTCCCTCCCTCTCTCTCTCTGCCCCTCCCCCACTCTCAAAATGAATTTTAAAAAAAATTTAAAAATTCAGATTTACGAGGTTTTGTATACGTGCCCGTGTATGCGTGTATGCACGCATCGAGTGCACACTACTAAATTGGCCTCACTTTGGAGCTCAGCACCCTAGCGAAGGCCTGTGCAGTGTGAGACGTCCCCGTCGGGAAGCCACTGGCGTTGCCCCTCGCAGCGAGGCAGGCTCCTCCTACACGAGGAACATGGCATTCGAGGGTGCCAGTGCAGCACGACGGGCTTGCGGGGACGCGTGCGGGGGCGGTCGTCTTCGTTCGTTCGTTTCCCAGCTACTCCTTGACCATCTGTGACGTGTCTGGCTCTCGGCTAGATGCTGGGGTCCCACTCCACTGTAACGCGGAAGACGGAGGTTAACACAAGCGTTATTCAGATGAACCACTGCGTAAGCGTGGCGAAGGAAAGTTCCAGCTGCCGTGACGGCCTGCGAAATACGCACCCTGGTCTAGCCTGCGGGGTCACCCTAAGGAAGGGATCCCGGGGCAGAGCTCTGAAGAGGGGGCTAGGGGGATGAGGACAGGTGCAGAATGCACCAACGGAGGGGGCAGAGGTGCAAAGATCCTGGGGTAGGAGGGGCTGGGAGCATGGAGGGCAAGGGGGAGGGGTAAAGGTGAGGTCAAAGAAGTGGATAGTGGCCAGACTACACAGGACTTTGGGGACCGTGAGGCAGGTTCTTTACAAGTCAGAGGATGGCACGTGGGGGAGACCCAGGACAACAGCCAGTGTCGTCTTCACTTCAAAGATGAGCAGCTTCAGGAGAAAAGTCCTGCCTCTTCCCAGCTGTTTGTGATCGCAGGTCATGTCCCTTGTCCTGACCCCATCCCTGGCTCATCCCTTGGGCCCCAGACCACACCGAGCCCTTTCCCTCTTCTCCCTGAATCCTCAGAGGTGGCACCGAGTGGCCCTGACAATCTCATTAGTGTAGTGTCAGGGAACAATCCTAATCGGCTTAACCGGAGGCAGGATAAATTGCCAGCCGGCACCCTACTGAGGGAGGCCTGGCCACTCACCCGTGGCCCCGAGACCTGCCCAGTGCGTGGTGAGTAGTGACTTGCGTGGTGGCCACTGGCGCAGGGGGGTTGGTGGGGATCTGCCCTGAGAGTGGGGAGCTGGCGGGCCTTTTCCCACCACGTCGCGGACTGGGTCTGTGGGGTCTGCCTGCCGTCCCGTTCGGAGAGGTTACGCAGCCAATCATTTCCAGCTCCGCCGTATCCAACGGTGGTTGCAGGCAGTCCCCGAGGCCAGCAATGGTCTGGGGACCTTGGGCCGCACGCTCCCAGCCCGCCTGCGTGTGCATCAGCCACAGGCTGGGCTGGGGCCGGGGCAGCTGGGAGAGCTTGGCCAGCGGTGTCCGTCAGGCCAGCGGCTGATAGTAGGAGTCTGGTCAGGGCCGCGCACACCAGGCCCACGGCCTGGGACCGGGGAAAGGGTCTGGCTGAGCCTACGCCGTCTAGGCCGTGAGGAGTGGGCATCGCGGGGTCTGAGCAGCCAGGACCGCCAGGCCCGCCGCCGCCCACCTCAGACCCTGGGCACGTCCTCTCGGCACGGAGGCGGAATCTCAGGGAGGAAAGGTCCGTGGTGGGGTCCACCCGGTACCAGGTGCCCACACCCACCGCCCAGCCTCGCCTGCCACTGTCTCAGCCCTGACGCTCTAGCTGGCAGCGGCAGTGGCAGTGGCCCAAGGCTGGATTCAGGCACCACGGCCACAGCACCAGGGATGGGCCCCAAGGGGAGGTGGTGCCTGGGCTCCTGTCTATGTCATGTGCTTAGCCCCAGAACCTTCCAGGCTCACAGTGGTCCTGAGGGATTAGAGTCTCCCTCTGGTGCTAATAGGCTTAGGGGAAGCCGAGTCGCCCTTGAGCAGGGTCAGAGGGGCTTAGGGCATCCAGGGAGAGGTTCTGGGGGAGGGGCGGGGGGGTCACCCTAGGCAGTGGGTTCAGGGACACCAGCAGGTAACACTGGTGCCCAGAGCAGTTCCTAAGCCCAGTGAGTGGCTGGGGCTGGGAGTGGGATGGAAGCTTCTACCAACTGAGGGAGGAAGCTGGTGGGGGGGAGGATTGCACAGCTGAGCTCTGGGCTTGTCCGGAGACAGGCCCCTCCCTGGTCAGCACCCTGCCCTCCCTTTCTCGGTCATTCTTCATTGACACCGCTCGCTGCCTGGCATGCCACCGGGAATGAGACGGAGTGTCCCCACCCACCCGAGGGGGGTGCACCTGGAGGGCCACCCAGGACTCACTCCCTCTGCCTGACCCCAGCTGGAGCCCCGCCTGGAGATGAGAGCGGGCTGCTGTCGGGGTCACACTCAGGATCTCGTGTTTCAGGATTTCCTCTGTTCTGGGTTGAGACCTGCAAAGGGGCTGACTGGGACCCCCCCCACCCAGCCTGCCGTGCCCCCAGCCCACAGCGTGAGGAAGTCTAGAAGCCAGAAGTCTCTGTGGGGTCTCTGCCATCCTGGCCATGAACCTGGAGCCACCTAAGGCCGAGATCCGGTCGGCCACCAGGGTGATTGGGGGGCCTGTCACTCCCAGGAAAGGACCCCCCAAATTTAAGCAGCGCCAAACCAGGCAGTTCAAGAGCAAGCCCCCCAAGAAAGGCGTCCAAGGGTAAGCAAGGCTTGGGGAGGGGCCCAGCCGCAGGCTGTGCAAGAAGGAGGTGGGACTCCACGTTGAGGGGGTGCTCAGCCGTCCTGTCCTGGCTGTGGGTGGTCCCATTGTCCTAATAGGGCGGGGTGGGGGCCTGAGGGGCCTCCTGAGCATGGGGGGTGGGAGGGCTTGGGGGTTCCTGTCACCCTTCACCTGTTACTGCCAAATGGGTCTGGAGACTACGCTTACTGCCACCTAGGGACTCAGCCACAGCCCACCCACCAATGTGTGTCCCTGCACACACACACACAGCCAGGACTGCTGGGCGACGCGGGCCTGCAGTCAAGTGCATGAACACCCCACACCCCCCGACTCCTCTCTTCCTGGCCGCTGGCCCTGACTACTCTGTGCTGTAGGTTTGGGGACGACATCCCTGGAATGGAAGGCCTGGGAACAGGTAGGATGGCCTCGAGGGTCTTCCCAGGGCCCCCCCCAGTCCCCCACCTGTGGGTGTGCCTCGCGTCCCATCCCTCCTGTCCTTTCTGTGGCGGAAGCTTACCTAGGGCGCCGCCCCAAGCCTGCCCTTCATTCTCTGCCCCAACATCAAGCTTTAGACCTCACTGCAGTGGGGCTGCTCCCATTCGCTGGGTTACCGTGGACTCGGAGGGGCCGGAAAGGCACAGGGAGCTCTCCCTGTCGCCTCTCTCCTCCGGGCCTGCCGCACCCACCATCTTCCACCTGGCACCCTCCGGCTGGCGTGCCCCAGGGGGAGGGCTCTGCACCCAAGACTTCTGCTCTCACCACGTGGGGTGGGGACAACTGGGCTCTGAGGGGATGGTGACCCCGGGGACCATGACCCTCCTAGTCTCACTGTCCCTTCTCTTGCAGACATTACGGTCATCTGCCCATGGGAGGCTTTCAACCACTTGGAGCTGCACGAACTGGCCCAGTATGGCATCATCTAGAGCTGGAGCCTGACCCAGAGCCCCAGGGCCGGGCCCCCCTGCTGCCCACTCCGACCCCTGCTCAGGATTCCCATGAGGAAGCCCATCCCCCTGAGGGTGTCCGGATTGTCCAGTTTGTGTTTGGAAACCCTGGCAAGTTGACAACCTTGGGTCCCTAGATGCTTGTTACCAGAAGCCCACCATCTCCCTACAGGACACCTCGGGCCGGTCGGGCCCTGCTTAACTCCCACAAGCCCACAGATCTTTTAGGGCTGGAAAGCCAGGGCGGGGGCTCCCAGAAATGTCCCTCACCCCCTGCTCCTGTCCTGCTGTCTGGTGGTGAGGACAAGGCCCCCCTCGCCAGTCCTTCCCAGCTGGTGCCCTTGGGTTGGGGGGGGGGGTCCTGGTGGCATCAGCAAGACAGCAGCACCCCTCCAAGCCCCTCACACCATCGGGAAACTTGACCTTTTCACCACGACCTGTGCTTGCTGTCCCCTGTCGCAAAATAAAGTCAGCATGCCTCCACTCGCTCGATTAGAGTGGGCTGTGGCGCGGGTAGGGCCCGAGGGTGCAGGTCTCCAGGGGGAGCGCACGGGGACAGGTGCAGGGCAGCAGGGCCTGGCCGGGCTGAGGGGGAAGGAAGCCCAGGAGACGCTGAGGCCGGCCCATGGTGGCTGGGGGTACGCACGGCCAGGCCAGACAGGCTGGGGGGTGGCCGAGCGCGTGCCCACTGCCGGAGCCGCCTCGCCAAGGAGGCGGATGAGGCCCGGCCACGGCTCCTGCCGCAAGGAGGGAACGCTTCCCCCTGACCCGAGGCGAGGAAACAGGCGCAGAGAGATTCCAGAATTTGCTCAGCGGCCCAGCCAGCCTGTCCGTAGTTGTCCACGAAAGCTGGACGGGCGCCCACCCGTGACCCCGCAGCTCCGCCCCTGACACCGCACCCGGGGGAAGCGGGCGCACCTGCACACACACACCTGTGTGAAACTGTCCCCAGCAGCAGTCACCATCCGGAAGCCACGCAAGTGTGTGTCCACATGGGCCAGGTGCATTTGTGGGGGTCTGTGCACACAGCACGGTGCAGACGCGATTCTTTGGAGGGGTCTCTGTGGTCCCGTTAATGTGAAAGCCAGAAGAAACCAGGGTAACTGAAGGCGACGAAGTGCGATCAGGGTGCCCGCAGGGAGGCGGCAGAGGAGGCAGCTGCGGCCTCCTGACCTGGCAGCCGGTCTGCAGGTGCTTAGATAGTAAGGGTCCCTCGCGCTGCCCACTTAACACCAGCGCTATTTATTGTGTGGATGCTACATCTCACTATAGTTTGTTCCCGCCTGGGCCTCACCCTCAACCACCACGATGGATAGGAAAGGGCAAGGGGACCCCAGAGGGTGGCAGGTGCGAGGCTGTGGTGAGAGAGTGAGGCATCGGGGGTGGGCCGCAGGGCTGGGGTCGGGGTTCATAGGCAGTATCCTGGCACCTCAGAGGCAGGCTGAGAGTGGAGGTCAGAGGCAGGGTTTGGAGGTAGGCATCAGAGGTGGTTGGAGGTGGAGGTTGGCACTGGGGGCTTGGCAGCGGGATTGCATCCGGCCTCCGTGCCCCACTCTCCCTGCCCGCCAGGTGGCTCTGCCTGGCGTCCCCGCAGGAGGCAGACCCTGGCCAGCAGCACCCACCACGCTCGGCGTACACTCAGGTCACAGTGGTGTTTTCGAGGGAGCAGGCAGCGCCCGACTCAGTGGTCGAGATCGAAAGCCCCCGAAAGATTGTGAAATCGAGAGGCGGCCGGAGATTCATCCCAGGAGGGCCTAACGGAACCGGGAAGAGGCGGACATGCCCTGCCCTCAGGGGAAGGGGGGCCCCGGGCGGCTGGAGGCACAGCAGGTGGAGGAGGCCTGGGCTGGGCTGTCAGCCCCGGGCCAGTGTGGCAGGGGCCGCTTCCCAGGGTGTGAGGCTCCGGCGGACAAGCCCACCGGCCCCGCGGCTCCGGGGCCGTCCACCACCGCCCGGCGCACGGCCAGGGCCCTCACCAGCTGGTTGGCGAACAGGAGCTCCAGCCCTTGGATGGCCACGACGACGATCGCGTAGGCGCCCACGGCCCGGACCGTCCTGCGCAGCCACCGCCGGAGAGGAGGGCCGCAGCCCTGCAGGTGCACCACTCTCCGAGCTGCGTCCTCATCCAGGCGCAGGGCTCCAGAGCCACACTGCTTGTTGACAGAGGCTGCATCCCCCCTGGGGTGGACGCAGCACGAGGCGGGGAGGCTGCAGGCCTGGCCCCCCGGGGAGCTGCAGTTGAAGTCCCTGTAAGGGCACACCTGGGCATCAGCCCCGGGGGGCACACACAGTCCCCGGGTTTCGGTAACTTCTCCCAGCACGCGGTAGCCCTGGCACACGCAGGCACGTGTAAAATCTTGGCCGGAAGGGACATATTTGGCGAGAGGTTTGAAGGCGAGACAAGCATGTGAGAGGGGTGGAAGTAAGACAGCCGCTCTTGGGGGGCCGCTGAGTCGGCCTGAGCAGGCAGGGCTGGAGGGGGGCAGGTGGGCGGAAGCCTGGCGGGGGGGGGGGGGGTCGCGATGGGGAGTGACGGGCAGTGACAAGGGGGGGAGGCTTGGCAGGAGCTCGCAGGGCCTGAGGAGGTTGCTCTCCTGATAGCCCCCCATCTCTGACTGAGATCCGGGGGCCTGCAGGTGCAGGCCCATCCCCCTCGCCCTCCCTCACAGGCCCGGGCTCATCGCCCGGAAGAGTGGGCCTCACTAAGGCACGGGCTCCAAAGCCGACAGGATAGGTGGCCACGTGACCCCACAGGGGCCCGCCACTGATCCAAAGTCAAACACGGCCCACGAGCGAGACCGCCCACGTGGATGCTTCTGGAACGCCCGGCGTGTTTGCGTGACTGCTGGCTACAGACGGCTCGTTTCCAAGTCTCTGTGTGATTCCGTCCCTCGTGGCCAGTTGTCCTCACTGAGTGTAAAAACTAACAGCGCTGTGCTCCTAAATCCACGACGCTTCACCGGACGCGCACACAGTGACGCACACGCACGTACACGCGCACACGGACGCGCGCGCGCACACAGGGGCGTGCGCACGCTGTGGAGGGTGAACTGCGGGGTCCAGAGCCGTGTCCCCAAAGAACCTAAACGTTATTTTCACTGGACACTGAGATGTCCTGTGTGATACCTTCACAAAAACACCCCCGAGAGAGGGAGCAGAGAGTGTGCACGCGTGCGTGCATGCGCGCGTGTCCACGTGAGCGCATGTGCCAGCGAGCGTGCCCACGCAAGCGAGGGCGTGGCCCGGTGTGTGGCCGCTGGGGACCGTCCCCCGCCCGGGGGCCCCGGGACTCACGGGTTCCACGTCCAGTCCCGGTAGGAAGACGCCCCGCAGCACTGCAGCCCAAGCTGGACTTGGTCAACGAGGAAGCGCAGGTCCGGCTCGTCCTGATAGTGGGTGATGGCCGCCCGCAGGGTGCGCTCCAGGCCGCCCTGCAGCGGGCCCCAGAAGGCCACCAGCAGGGCACCCACCACGGCCTCCAGCAGCAGGAAGGCGACGAGGGCCCCGGAGAAGCAGCGGAGCAGAAAAGCGCTCTCGCACAGGGCACCCAGGCAGCCCGCCAGGCTCACCGCGCTGACCGCCAGCCCCCCCAGCACCAGTCCCAGCACGGGGTCTTCGGGCAGGGCCTCCCCCCAGCCGCTCCCCAGAGACCCCTTGACGGCCAAGCCCCAGAGCCCGATGGCCAGGGCCAGCAGACCCAGCAGAGAGAAGAGGAAGTTGAACAGGAAAGTCAGGCACTTCAGGCAGCTGATTCCCAAGGGGAGGGAGGGGGCCGGGTCTCCCCAGGGGCCTGCCCTCCAGGCCCGGTCCTCTTGGGGCGCCCGACCCGGGCGGCTTGAAGTGAGCCGCCCCTCCTGGCACCCAGCGTCCTGCAGAGGAGGGAGGAATGAACAGGGAGACTTGACCAGCACCACGTGATAACCAACAGGGAGCAGCCCCCCACCTCGCGGCCGGGGGTCGGAGCCCCGCAGCGGGAAAGGCTGGATAGAGAACGGGAGGCTCAGAGACCCTCGGTGTCCGGGGACACGGCAGCCTCCGGGCTTGTCCTGCTCAGCCGGGCGGCAGAGGGGACGGTAAGGGCCCCCCTCCTTTCGAACAAGGGCTGGCTGCACGCTGTGGTTCACAGTCCAGACTGAGCAAGGCCATCCAGGGAGGTGGGTGTTCCACCGACACACGCCTGCCCTTCATCTCCTCCCCCCACCCGTGGGATGAAGGATGTGGGCCGGAGCCCCTGACTTTCCCGCAGCGCGGGCACGGGGCGGGCAGCCCGTTACCCCAGCCGGTTACCCCGGCATCTGCGTGAGTCGGTCTGTACATGCAGTGGAAAGAGGGGCTTCCCCACCCAGGCTGGGGCGGGGGGAGGCCTGTCAGGCAGAAGGGCTGGCCCAGGTGACTGCCCTCTCTGCTCCCCTCTCTGAGACCAGCCCCATTATCCCGGGATCTGCTCGGCCGGCCCCACGGTCGGGGTGCAGACATGGTGCTGGGCCTACAGCTGTAGGAGGCAGGCTCCCAGGGCAGGGAGAAGGGCGGCCAGGGGACCACGGCTCTGTGGGATGCAGGGCCCTCCGGCAGGACACTCGGCCACACTCTGGGGCACTGGCCGGGCCAAGTGTGGGTGGTCGGGAAGTGCTGACCTCTCCCCTTCCCCCGGTTCTCCCACAGAGGAGCAGCTCATTGATCCTGAGGTTTGGAGAAGCGATAAGTCTGTCCCGCGTCCTCCAATCTCAGCATCACATCTGCCTGCCCCGAGCCCCGACCTTCTCCACCTGCAGGCCGGTGCTATCTCTCTGCAGGGGGGAGAGGGACAGCCTGCCCTTGGAGTCTGGGGGCGGAATTACGAAGCTGCGGCCCCTACGCCTAGGCAGGGCTCCCATTCCAAACCGGTTTACCAGGAAGAAGAAGCTGTCCTCCACCCCCCACGTCTGACTCTGCATCAAAGCCTCATCCATTATGAACTTGGAGCAGAGAAAAAGAACTATTTATCAGCCCTGACACCCCAACAGTCAGTAGGAGCAAAAGGGCAGGCTGCTGGCGCCAGGCTGCGGGGGTGGGGGGGTGCTGGGGGTGCTGGAGGCCACATGCACGGGCCAGGAAGTCACCCTGACACCCCAACAGTCAGTAGGAGCAAAAGGGCAGGCTGCTGGCGCCAGGCTGCGGGGGTGGGGGGGGTGCTGGGGGTGCTGGAGGCCACATGCACGGGCCAGGAAGTCATCCTGTAGCTCCACGGCCAGCCAGGAGGGATGCTGGCCTTCAGCCCCTCCTATACTCTGAGCCAGAGGTTGCTGTCCAGATCCACGGGGAGAGAGGGGAGAGGCAACGGGGGGGGGGGCGGTAAGAAGGCCAAGAGGCTGGGAGGGGGTAATCACTGGTGGAGGTGGATGGGCAGGATATGAGGGAGGCCCTGGAGGCCCCGAAGGCCCCAGTGGGCATCATCCCCTGGGTGTGTGCCTTTCCCAGAGCATGGACACAGCCAGCACCACGTCAAACACAAGGGCAAGAACAGAAAACATTTCAGAGCTGGAGCAAGGGGCGGGGTGAGGGTCAAGTGCCTGATCGGCAACCCCCCCCCATCCTCATCTAGCTCCTCATGAGTGTGTCCCTACTAGCTGCCCCCAGCACACAGCAAGGCTCAGGGTGGGGGGCACCCAGCCTGAGGTCCTCCCAAGAGCCCTCGGGGTGGAGACATCTCCAGTCCGGGGGCTGAGGCCCGCAGGGCACTGGCTTAGGGCGCCGGCTTACCTGGGCCAGCAGGGGGCTCCTTTCCCCCTCCTCCATTGTCCGGCAGGACAGGTGCTCTGGGCCCCTGCCTGGCCTCCCCAGCTGGGATGTCCTTGGCCGTTCTGTGAGCTATGCGGTCCGCGGCCGGCTGAGCTGTGAGCCGGACCAGGGTCCCACAGTCATGACCGGATCATGTGAGGCATCACATTTTAGGGCTTAAGACAGCCTCTGCTTGTTAAGACTCGGACCCTCTGTGGATTCCCTGAACCTCTGTGCAGCCGTGATGTGGGCGGGGCTGCCACCTCGTGGCCACCACTGCAGGGCCCGTGTGGGCCGGGCCTGGCAGGCCTGCTCCCGTCAGCTCACCCGGGAAACCAGCCCGGAGAACTGGTTCCCAGAAACAATCCTGGGAGACCCGCCGCAGCTAAGTGCCAGGGTGGCCTCCCGCTTGTTCGCTGCGAGAATGAGGCGGTATCCACCGGCCAGACCGTATCCCGCCTGGTTTTGGGGCACGTGGGCTCCCCGCTCCCTCTGACTGTCTTCTCCGGGGCAGGACCGTGTTCACCACCTCCATTGTGCCCCAGAGCCTGGAAGGACCCGGGCCACGCAGCTGCCGCGCGGACAGGGTGCGCCGGGCTCTCTGGCCCCGTGTGCTTCCTGGCCTCTCTCCCTGGCCTGGACGGCGGCGGGAAGGAAGGCTCAGAGCAGATCCCCACCCACTCCCAATGCTTCGAGAACACGGGCACCTACCTCTCCACGCTTCCCCCCTTCCCTCGTGACGTGTGAGGCTATGTTACGAATGTGAGTCGTTGGCTTGCGGGGATCTCTGGAAGTTGGGGGGGCACACATGTTTCCGTGGCAGGAGAAAGGGGGCACCTCCTCCCAGGCAGGTATGCCGCATGCCCAGCTGTCCTCACCATCCTCTCGTCTGGTGTTTCTTGGCTGCTTTTGTTTGACATCCAAGCCCTGGCTCTCCCTCCCGCCCCCCCTTACAGTCCAGCCACACGGGCTGCTTGCTGGTCCCAAACAGCCCGGCACTCATGTGCCCTTGACCTTTGCCGCCCCCTGAAATCTCTTCTCTGTGTCCAGTTCCAGACCACATCCTGCCCAGTGAGCAGGCTTTCCCCTACTGGGCTTTTAGGGGGCACTTTTCACTTCTAGTGTGCTCGATTTTGCTTCATTTTGTGGTTATCTGTGTTCTGGCTTTGTGTTCCCATGCGACCACCATGCGACTGAGCCCAGTCTACCTTCCTGACCTGCAGGATCGTGAGGCGAGCAAGTGGCTGTTGTTTGAAGCCACTAAGCTTTGGAAGAGTTCGTTTCACCCCATTTTCATCCTCATAGATTTACAATAGATATAGAATTCTATGACAGATGACTGGGGCAAGTGATCACTGATATATGTTAGGGACTGTCAGAGCCCTGGAGATAGAGCAATGGAAAACCCTGTCAAGCCCTAGTCAGCAGGAAGAGGAAGTTGTAAAGTAAGCAAATAGAGGCGTGAATATATGTGATTTTATATGGTCGTCAGAATTATGAAGCCAGGAAAGGAGGGGGAAGAGTTGGGGGAAGGGTGTTGTCTTCTGTGAGGTGGTCAGGGAAAGCCTCACTGTAAGGTGTCTGGCTCCCAGGAATGTCCTGAACTGAGAACTGGGGCTTAAACACATACAAGTACACGCACATTCACAGTAGCAGTATTCGCAATTGCCGAAAGGTGGAAACAGCCCAGGTGGCCATCAATGAAAAACGGATAATCCAGATGGGCTGTATGCACCCAACGGAATGTTACTCAGCCATGGAAAGGAATGGAGCTCTGACACCTGCTACAACACGGATGGACCTTGGAAACATCATGGTCAGTGAAAGAAGCCAGACACAAGGGTCCACACATTGTAGGATTCCATCATACGAAATACTCAGAATAGGTAAACCTGTAAGGACGGAGGGTAGGTCGGGGGCTGCCAGGGGCTGGGGGAGGGGAATGAGGGCTGCTGCTGAATGGTGTGGGGTTTCCCTCCGGGGGTGCTGGAAGCGTATGGGAACCACAGAGGACACGGTCGTAACCACATTTTGAAAGCACTAAATGCCACTGAGTTGTTCACTCTAAAATGGTTAACATGTTACTTGAATTTCATCTTTATTTCATCATATTTGAGAGAGAGAGTGAGTGAGTGAACGAGGGAGAGGGGTTGAGGGAGAGAGAGAATCTTAAGTGGGCTCCACGCTCAGCACGGAACCTGTTGTGGCTCGATCCCATGACCCTGGGTCATGACTTGTGCCGAAATTAAGACTCTGATGCTCAACCGACTGAGCCACCCAGGACCCCTGAATTTCACCTTAATTTATTTAAATTTATTTATTTATTTTTAATTTTTTTTAACGTTTATTCATTTTTGAGAGATGGAGAGAGACAGAGCGTGAGCGGGGAGGGGGGGGGAGCAGAGAGAGAGGGAAACAGAATCTGAAGCAGGCTCCAGGCTCTGAGCTGTCAGCAGAGATCCTGATGCGGGGCTCGAACTCACGAACCGTCAGATCATGACCTGAGCTGAAGTCGGACGCCTAGCTGACTGAGCCACCCAGGTGCCCCATTTAAATTTATTTTTTATACACTTTGTCCACCAGCACATTTTTTTAAGGTTTATTTATTTTTGAGAGAAAGAGAAAGAGTGTGAGCAGGGGAGGGGCAGAGAGAAAGGGAGACACAGAATCTGAAGCCAGCTCTGGGCTCTGAGCTGTCAGCACAGAGCCCAACATGGGGCTTGAACTCATGAACTGTGAGTCGAAGTTGGACACTTAACTTACTGAGCCACCCAGGCGCCCTACCATCCTAATTAAAAAAAAAAAAAAAAAGAGGAGGAGGAGGGATGCAGGGAAGGGAAGGGAAGAAGCCCGATGGACTTGCCAGGGGGAGTCCCCTGGGAGGGAGACGGGTGCTGCGTGAAGGAGCACCACAACCTGGCTCACACTCTGAAAAGCGCCGCTCGGGCTGCGGTGTGGCAGGCAGAAGTTCAGGCAAAGCTGCGGGTTCGATCAGGCGCCGTCCGGCCTTCACTCACCTCTTCCTCAAAGTGACAAGCCCAGGCCTCGTCAGTGAGTGCAGCCGGCTCCAAACCAGGCTCTTGGGGCGGGGGCGGCGATCACCTCTCGGCTCCATCTCACTTCTGTCCCGATATCGGGGAAACCTGAATGAAATTACAGCTACCACCCCTGTTATGGGCTGAATCGTGTGTCCCCCAACACCCATATGTTGAAGTCCCAACCCCCACTATCTCAGCACGTGACTTGGGGAGAGCGCCTTTAAAGACGGAATCAACTTAAAACGAGGCCAGTGTCATCGTACGAAGAGGAAACTGGGACACACAGAGAGACACCAGGGATGACTGAGCACAGAGGAAAGACACAGCTGTCTGCTCGCGAAGGCAGGCGGCCCCAGAAGAAACCGAACTTGGTCACCTTGATCTCAGACTTCCAGCCTCCAGAACCATGAGCAAATGGATTTAAGTTCTCCAGTCTGTGGGATTTTGTTACGGCAGCCCTAGCAAAGTGATTCGACGGCTACATAACTTTAAAGGGTCAGTGTAATGGGGGTGCCCTGGTGGCTCAGTCAGTTAAGCTTCGACTTCGGCTCAGGTCATGATCTCATGGTTCGTGAGTTCGAGCCCTGTGTCAGGCTCTGTGCTGACAGCTCGGAGCCCGGAGCCTGCTTCAGATTCTGTGTCTCCATCTTTCTCTGCGGGCAGTCTCCTAAACTTTTCAGCACAGGGGGTAAATAAATACAATCTGAAGCTGAGCCATGGGGTTAAGAAAAACATGGATTTTGGCCTCTTAGAAGTTTTCATAACTTTCCCCCATAGTCATGGGCAAAGTCCTCCGTGGACTTTGGAGGGCCCAGTGCAAAATGACGAGGAGGAGCTCCTAGCTGAAATGAGGAAGGGTTACAAGCCAGTGGCAGCTAAGAGTTGAGCCCAGCGCGGGGCCCTTCTGGGCCAGTGGGTGGCCCGTGAGGCTGGCCCTGGCGGCATATTTTAGAATATTACATCCCTGTGGTGAAGAAACGTTGACCTTTTTTTTTTTTAATTTTTAAATGTTTTATTTATTTTTGAGACACAGAGAAACAGAGCATGAGCAGGGGAGGGGCAGAGAGAGAGGGAGACACAGAATCCCAAGCAGGCTCCAGGCTCTGAGCTGTCAGCACAGAGACTGACGCAGGGCTCGAACCCACGAACTGTGAGATCATGACCTGAGCTGAAGTCGGACAGTTAACCGACTGAGCCAGCCAGGCGCCCCGTAACGTTGACCTTAAATGTAGTTTAAATTCAGTTGTTTCTCTTCTATCGGATTCCTGGCCATACTTTCTTTCCCTGTTCATAGCACGAAGGTGTCATGTCACCTTGCTGAAATTATTTCTCTATTTGCATGTGACCGGCAAGACGGAGGGGATGCTGTTTTCCCCAATTATAACGCAGCACGGATTGTTTTCGGGCGAGATTCGGACTTTCCCGCACCGCCGGCGCTTCCAGAAAGCAGCGCGTCCCCGGGGCGTCCTTCCCTCGGGCCGGGCCCCGCGCGCCGCGTCCAAGCGGGCCGGGGCCGCGCGTCTGCGCATGCGCGGGCCGTTGGCGGCCCGGAACTCAGTTTCGGGGCTGCGCGGCCGGCGGAGGGCGTTGGGCGAGGCGCCGGACGTCGCGGCGGTGGCGGCCGGCGGCGAAGCTGGAGCGGCGGTGGCGGCGGCGGCGGGAGGCCGGGGCTGAGGCCGGGGCCGGGGCTGCGAGGCCCGCGGGGCGGCAGGCGGCGGCGGCGGCGGCGGCGGCGGCCCGGGGCCCGAGCCCGGAGGCGGGAGCGGCCGCCATGGCCGAGAGCATCGTGAGTGGGGCGGCAGCGGGAGCGGGGCGCCGGGATGAGGCAGCAGATTTACCGGCGCGGCCTGTGGGGCGGCGGAGCCCGCCTCCTCCCGCCGCCGCCTCCCCGCCCGTCCCTCCGCCCGCCCCTCCCCGGCCGCTGGCGACGGGGGCCGCGCGGGCTCCGCGGGGCGGGGCGGGCCGGGTGCGGGGCCGCGGGCCTTCCGCCCCCACGTCCCCGGCGCGGGCTGGGCTGCGGGGCGGCGGGCCCTGGGAGCCGGGCCGCGGGGACGCCGGCTGGATCCCCGCGAGGAGGGAGCCCCGCGTGCGGAGGGGCCCTTGCGGACGCGGGGTGCGGGGGGGGTGGTGCGCGGCTCGCCGCCTTCTGCCCCTCGGTGGCGAGGACAGTTTGACAGCTACCTGATTGAAAGGCGACGTTACAGAGGTTGACCTCACTTTTGACCAGGCATTGGGAATTGTCATGCCCCCCCCCCCGCCCCGTGTCCCTTAAAATAAGTCCGTGGAAATGAGAAAAAAAAACAAAAGAGGAAAACCGAAACAGTCCTGCCTTTACTTGTGGCAAGTTTCCTCTCAGAAGTAAATGCGGCTGGAAAAAAGGCAGCAGACCGGGTGGAGAGAAGAGTTTTGGTCGACACGAGGCGTATTCGGGACGTCTGGGGGAAAGCAAGGCAGTGCGGGTGGCAGGTCACAGTCCTGCGGCAGTTTTGCGGGGGGTCCAGCCGGCGCGGGTTCTCCTGTCTGGACGGCTCGGGCCTACAGGAAGGAGCTCCGGAGTTCAGGGCTTTCCTCTAGCCCTCCTCCCCTCCTCCTCCCCTCCTCCTCCCCTCCTCCTCCGCTCCTCCTCCCCTCCTCCTCCCCTCCTCCTCCGCCAGCTCGTGGTTCAGGCACCCCGGTGTCTCCTCCGTGTCTCCCAGCCTGGAGATGAGCTGAAGGAACAAATGGCCCAAGAGAAACTTAGGGGAAAATGACTCCTTTTTTTTTTTTTTTTTTTTTAATGTTTTTGTTTTTGAGACGTGGGAGCTGCGGAGGGGCAGAGAGGGAGACAGGACTCGAAGGGGGGCTCCAGGCTGACAGCACAGCGCCCGAGGTGGGGCTCCAACTCACCAGTGATGAGATCATGACCTGAGCCCAAGTCACACCCTTGGTTGACTGAGCCACCAGGCGCCCCAGTTGACTCCTTTTAAAATAAGAGTTACTAATCACCAGTGACTTCTGAGAAAAGGATAAGGATTAGCATTCAGACCTACTTTCACACTCTCTCTACTGTAATACTTTTAGTTCACGTAGCCATGGACAAACACGTTGTTTTAGAAAAGGCCATTTTTCTACTAGTGTGTATGAGGCTAGGTGACAAACTGTGGGTGTAACTGATTTTCATCTTGCTAATTCTTGGACTCTCCAAGAAGTGCTCTGGGCTCATTTTCTTCTAGATCCTGAAACCGAAGGTACGAGGAGGCTGTGTGTATTTTATTTTGTAGCCCGTGCCAGAGACTAAGCTAGAACTTCCCTCAGTACAAATTATGTTTGTCTGTTGGAGTTCTATACTGGGCTTAGTGGAGAAACCTGGACTTTGCCTGCCCTGTTGCAGATGATCAAATAGAATGACTTATTTCAAACTTCAGAACTTTCCAGAAACATGTAAGCCTGACCTTTAGCTCCTCAAGGGGTCGAGCGTCATGCTCTTATTCCCAAGTGAACAGTCAAAGGGAGGGTCACAGAATCTGCCACAGAGAAACGGAGCTCTTGTTACCAGGCCACAGTGTTGCAGACAGATTTCAGGAACAAATGGAAGTATTTGTCTGATGCCCGTGCTGTGCATTAGGAAAACATTTTTCTAGGTGTTCAATCCACAGTGGAGTGGAGTAGAAATAAAAGTCACAAGAATTTGTATTTGCCCTCCTCACTGATGAGTGAGAAAGTTATACAGATGTAGTTAAGCAAACAGAAAATATTTTATGCTCTTGACGATTGGGATTTCATAAAAATTATTCAAAGCAGAGTCTTCAAAATCGAAAACAGTATGGAGGTAAAGCCTTTTCAGTCAAACGAAAGTAAAAAATGAGAAAGACAGTCCAGTTTCAGGAGAATCTAGATTATTATTTTGTTCAATAAAAGGCAGATCAAAAGCCATTGTGGCATTTTGTTGGGTATCAGTGAAAAAAATTTTTTTAATTCTTTTTTTTTTTTTTTAAAGATTTTATTTTTAAGTAATCTCTACACCCAAAGTGGAGCTGGAACCCACAACCCCAAGATCGAGAGTCACACGCTTCTCCAACTGAGCCAGATGGGTGGCTCCGGTGAAAACCTTTTTTTTTTTTTTTTTTTTTTTTTTTAAATACAGTGGCTTGTGACATTTCCATGTGTAAAGGGTTTTGTTGTTGTTTGGTGTGTGTGTGTGTGTTTGTGTGTGTGTGTGTGTGTGTGGTACAGCGCACAGTGCAGTAGTGCTGGAGGGGAGTCTGCACCGGGAGCACTGGGTGCTGTGCTCCTGCCCTTCTTTCCTCCTGTCCCTCAGGCGGTTGGAGCGCTGTCTGTCTTGTTGGCGGCAGGGCATGTCCTTTCACGCTCCGGGACCGCAGCAGGAACCTGTGCCGTGGGCCGGGCCTGGTGGCTCCCCTCCTGAAGCACTTTGATCGGCATAAAAATCTGGTCCTGGGAAGTGATGCTCTTTGTCTGTGGTCCACGCCTGCCAGCCGGTTCCGGCCGCACAGAGAGATTTTTTTTTTAAAACCCTACTAAGTTTGCTATGGGGTTAAACACCTTGATATTCTTTTAGTCTCTTTATTAAAGGTAACGAATTAGAATATTTCCTGTGATTCTTTTAGATCACTGTACCTTTTGCGTATAGATCCTGGAACAAAGTGAGATCTTTTTTAAACAACATGGTTCTTTGTGGAGCAGTTTTTTCTTCCTGTTTGTTTTTTTTGTAAATCTGAAAAGAGAAACGTTAAGTGTTTTGGATATCTTCTTTGTAAATAGTGGTTAAAAATTGAAGTATTTTTCTGAGGGAAATGGTAATGGGATGTCTTCCCTTGTGTTGACTAATCTCTACCTCGACTATTTCTTTTAGAAATACTGGGCTGGGTGTTGCGAGGGGAAGGGTGAGGTTTGGCTCTAAGTTTCGGTGACGCAGATGTTGAGAGATTGCAGATGTTAGTCTCAGTAATAGCTCAGGAGCTTACGAGTCTGCGTGGTAACCACCTTGTTTCATTTGTGACAGATAATCCGTGTCCAGTCCCCGGATGGGGTGAAGCGGATCACAGCCACCAAGAGAGAAACAGCTGCAGCATTTCTGAAAAAGGTAACCATGGCCTGGGTGTTTACTTCTTCTTTCCCTGCTCATACCCCCTTCCCCTCTGTACTTTTTTCCTTCTTGCCTGATTCTGCCCGCTCCCTCCTTCAGTCTCTTGCACTGCTTTTCTGTCCTGACGGGTTGGATTGATCCAGCCTCAGATCGCGTCATGGCTGACCATCGCTTATACTTGTAGGACCATGGGGCCGAAGGTGAGTGGAAAAATATTTCACGAGACTAGTATTATTTACGAGAATGAAAAATTGGAGAGTCAAAGACTTCAACTGTCCATCAAAAGAGAATTGTTAAAAACACGTATAGAAAAGGGGCGCCTGGGTGGCTCAGTGGGTTAAGCGTCCGACTTCGGCTCAGGTCACGATCCCACGGTTCATGGGTTTGAGCCCCGCGTCGGGCTCTGTGCTGACAGCTAGCTCAGAGCCTGGAACCTGCTTCTGATTCTGTGTGTCCCTCTCTCTTTGCCCCTCCCCTGCTCATGATCTGTCTCTGTCTCTCAAAAATAAGTAAATGTTTTAAAAAAAAAAAAACACGTATAGAATGATTCACTTTGCTTAGAGAATTAGAGCCACGTGCACAAATACGTTGTATGAGCACAGAATGTAATGGGAAGGAGCACAGTCAGACTTAAGGGTAACCCAAGGAGGAGAGCCCTACGGCAAGGAGAGTGGCTTTTGCTTTATGCTTCATACCAGAGATCGGCAGACTATGCCTCGTGGGCTGTGACCTATTTTTTCCCCCTCGGCTCGCTTGTTGCGTTTCCCTGATCTCCTATTTCTATAAGTAAAGTTTTATCAGAACACAGCCACACTCACTGGTTTATGTATTGTCTGGCTGCTTTTGAACTTCAACAACGAGCTGAGTAGTTGTGACAGAGACTATATGGCTTGCAAAAATATTTATTGTCTGGCCCTTTGTGGAAAAGGCTGGCCCACCTTTACTTTATACATTCTGTATTATTTGAATTTGTGGCGAACAGGCGTTAACCTTTTTTTATTTTTATTTTTTAATTTTTTTTAATGTTTTATTTATTTTTGAGACACAGAGCATGAGCAGGTAAGGAGCAGAGAGGAGGGAGACACAGAATCTGAAGCAGGCTCCAGGCTCTGAGCTGTCATCTGTTAGTGGGGCCACAAAACTTATTTGGGAATTTTTTTTTTAATGTTTGTTTGTTTTTGAGAGAGACAGAACATGAGGGGGGGAGGGGCAGAGAGAGAGGAAGACACAGAATCCGAAGCAGGATCCAGGCTCTGAGCTGTCAGCACAGAGCCTGATGTGGGGCTCGAACTCACAAACTGAGATCATGACCTGAGCCGAAGGCAGATGCGTAACCGACTGAGCCACCCAGGCGCCCCATGGTAGAGAAATTTCTCAAATTTATAGTAACCATGTAGGAATATGATTTTGATTTTAACTTGTGGCTTCTGTGCTTGATAGCAGACAGAGAGTTGTCAGGTTACATTCAGAAGGTTTCAGAGAAACCTAAAAATACAACATTCTAGTTCTCCCTTTTATCTGCTTCAGAAGCTTTCCTACAGTGCTGGCGTTTCCCTCTGGGTGGTTCATTGTCGCCTCACACAGGGAGACACAGAACGACCACCAGTCACTGGGAGGGTTGGAGTTGGGGGCTGCAGGTTAGCTTTGACGGCTTGGTCTCTGAAGCCATTGTCTGCACAGTGGTTACTGCCTCGGGGAGAGTTTCGTGGGGTTACTCAAACACAGACACACTTATTACTTGGAAACATATTTCCCCTTAAACGTAAGTCCTTTCTTCTGGTTGGAAGAATAACGTGGATTAATTATAAAAGGCTCAAACAGTACAGAACGGTATAAACAAGCAACTAAGAATCACTCCAAATTCTGCTGCTCAGAAGTAACTGTTAACATGGCGTGTCTTTAGCGCACACACGTGTGTGCACGTTTCTTTATTAAAATGGGATTGTACCATACTGTCGCTATGGTTCATCAAATGTAAGACATTGTTGAGTTTAAGGAGAAACATTTATGTACCATTAGGAAAGAAAAAATGCTTTCACACCTGCTTTCCCTTGTCATTTAGATTTTGTACTTACATAAAGTGTTTTTCTAGACTTATTTGGAATTTACTTATTAAAAAATGTTTATTTTGAGAGAGAGGGAGTATATGTGTGCACACGCTCAAGGGAGGGACAGAGAGAGGGAGAGAGAGAATCCCAGGCGGGCTCTGCACTGGGAGCAGATCCCACCGCAGGGCTCAGTCTCACGAACTATGAGATCATGACCTGAGCTGAAATCAAGAGTTGGACGCTTAACTGACTGAGGCGCCCCTGGAAATAATTTATGTTTATTTTATTTTTATTTTTTATTATTTATTTTTTTAATGGTTATTTTTGAGAGACAGAGCGTGAGCAGAGGAAGGGCAGAGAGAGAAGGAGACACAGAATCTGAAGCAGGCTCCAGGCTCCCAGCTGTCAGCACAGAGCCCGACGCGGGGCTCGAACCCACAGACTGTGAGATCATGACCTGAGCTGAAGTTGGCCACTTAACCGCCTGAGCCACCCAGGTGCCCCGGAAATAATTTATTTTAATCATGTGTTATTCTTATACAAAAAGGAAAATCTAAGTGAAATTAATTGGGTAGCATCTCCCTCCAATGTCGTTTTCAGAGTCTGGCCCTTCTGAACCATTGTTTGGATTCAGCTGTCACTGTCCTAGTCTCCCTGCGGAGGGTCCTCATCTGCCCTGTCAGGAGACTGGCACCAGATGCAGCAGCTGCTCTGGGGGTGCTCAGAAACTGCTCTTACCAGCAGGGCCCAGCAACCCCACTTCCCGTTCTTTCCTTGACTGATCATTAGCTGACTTGTTTGTCAGAAATGTTGAGGGATGGCAGCTGTTCAACCGTGCTGCCTCGGTGACAGGGCTACAGCAGCCCAGGCAGCCACCTGTACGTCCTGCTGCCCCACGGGCAAGAGCTAACGCGCTTTTGTTCCTAAGATGCATCCAATCCAAAGATGTTAAAAACTCACAGGAGAATTTGTAACCTGTTTTTTTCTTTTACTTGACAATAGGTTAAGGAATGGTTTTGTGTCAATAAAAGTAGATTCATATCTTTTTAAAAATTATGTTTAAAAATAACGCCTAACAGGGGAACTTAGCTGACCCAGTCAGTGGAGCATGCAACTCTTGATCTTGGGGTCATGAGTTCAAGACCCTCATTGGCTGTAGAGATTACTTTAAATTAAAAAAAAAATTGTTTTTCAAATGTTTATTCTTGAGAGATATAGACAGAGCGTGAGCAGGGGAGGGGCAGAGAGAGAGGGAGACACTGAATCCGAAGCAGACTCCAGGCTCTGAGCTGTCAGCACAGAGCCCGATGCGGGGCTCGAACCCACGAACCGTGAGATCATGACCTGAGCTGAAGTCGGATGCTCAACCGACTGAGCCCCCGAGGCGCCCCTCAACCATTTTTAAGCGTACAGTTCAGTAATGTTAAGTCTACGCATGTTGTCGTGCAACCATTACTGCCATCCATTTCCAGAACTTTGTTATCTTGCAAACTTGAAACTATACCCATTAAACAAATAGCTCCTCTCTTTGCCCCCCCGCCATTCCTCGGTCACTGCCGTCGTCCGCTGTGTCTTTATGAAGGACTACTCCAGGGGCCTTAGGAAGTAGATCGTACTCGTTTTCAGTAATTAGCGACTTGGTTGTGCATAAGTGGGCTTCAGGCGGCTTTCCTGTTCCCTCACAGACTTGTGTGTCGGCCACTGTGACCATTGCTGGCTCCAGCTTGCTGTCCCCGCGTTGGACAGCCTTGATCCTGCTTTAATTTGTGGCAATAATTATGCCCTCTAAGGAATTGATGTTTGCAAGCATGAAGAGATGGTGACGTGTAGCGATTGCTGCTCGTTCTGTGGATCATCAGGCCCGAAAGCCCTCTCGGATGGGTTTCCTGGCTGTCTTGCTCGGCAGCGGCGCCCTTCCTCACCTCTCGTGCTCTTCCTCTCACCCTGCCGGGCTGGCGATGGCTCCGTCCCGTCCTGGTTGACCTCCGCAGTCTGTGACCTGGTCCTTTCTCCTTAGTTTTTAACCGTGAAGTAAAGTACATGCTGAGAAGTGCTTGACAATTGTCGACAGCCAAGTGACTGATGGCGAAGCGGACACTTAGGTCAAGGAGGGGCGCTGCCAGCGTTCCAGAATCCATCGGGCAGCCCTCCCCACTCTCTGAGCTCTCTCTGCACTTGACGGGGGTAGCGTCCCCGCTTTTCTGTGTCGTGTCACCTCAGCGTGCGTTCCTAAACCCTAAAGTTTAGGTTTGCCTGTTTTTGAATTTAACATAAATGGAATCACGCTATGTATTCTTGTTACCTTCAATTATAAGCGTATTAATTTCATTCCATACTGTGTTTTTGGTTTTATTATTGTAATTACACACAAAGTTTACTTCAGGTGTGAATATAAAGTTTTTAAGATTTTGATGATGCTCTTGTGAGACTGTGCTCAGACTTTTGTTTTTAATGGTCAGTGCCCTGTGTTAGATTCCTGTATCTTTAGATAAAGAACTCAAAAGTTCACAGCAGCAGTTCGTTGGAGTAACATACGAAAAGGACCACGTCTGTTTCTGTAGCTCTCAAAAATGGGATTCGACGTGTGTGAAGAACTGTTGCCGGTTAGCACATTTGAAAGTGCGGCTGTATCTCAGTCCTAATAGGAAGCATGATGCTCCGGTCGTGCGGTGCTGGGGGACCCGCCTCAACCCAACGGGCTGGCTCCACGACGACCCCGACCCCACCTTGGAAACTCCTTTTCCTCCTAGGGGTGTTTGGTGGCTTTCACGAGGCTCACGCTTCTGGTGAAAGCTTTCTCATTTTGGGGCATAGGTTGCAGGGTGTGCAGAAAAACATGGTGTGTTTGCAGAAAAGCCGAATGTCTTTAGTCTCTAGTCTTTCTTTAGTCTTTAGTCTTTTGTAGTTGGGAATACAAATTTCATGGTCTTAATTTGCTCATGCTTTATTATAAATGCCACTTTTATTTTTTATTTTTTTAATATTTATTTTTTAGAGAGAGCACAGGGAAGGGGCAGAGAGAGGGGGACAGAGTATCTGAAGCAGGCTCTGTGCTAACAGAGCACAACCGTGAGATCATGACCTGAGCCTTAGACACTTAACTTACTGAGCCATCCAGGCGCCCCTTATCAATGCCAGTTTTTGGCTTGGAAAAAACCATATGGATGGTATCAAATACTTATTTTGTTTGATATAAAATCTTATTTGTTTGAAGACCATTTCTTATCACTTTGAGAATTTCAGAATGACAGTGTGGAGTTACTTGCAGTCCATTTCTTTAAAATGAGTAGAGGCGCCGGGGTGGCTCAGTTGGTTAAGTGTCCAACTTCAGCTCAGGTCATGATCTCATGTTTGTGTGTTCGAGCCCCGCGTCGGGCTCTGTGCTGACAGCTCGGAGCCTGGAGCCTGCTTCGGGTTCTGTGTCTCCCTGTCTCTCGGCCCCTCCCCTGCGTGCGCGCGTGCGCGTGCTCTCTCTCTCTCTCAATAAATAAACATTAAAAAATTTTTTTAAACCAATCATGAAACATTTAACATGATAGTTTCCTGTTGTGTCGTTTAGAGTTCTTCTTGTCACACTTTCTGCCTTGTGTATTCTGCCAGTGTTTTTTCTGCTGTGACTTGCATCTGGTGTCCTGTTCTTCAGCCTGGAGAACATCTCCTGGCACTTTCTGTAGTGGAGACTTGCTGGTGACATGCTCTCTTAGCTTTTGGCCTGAAAACGTTTTCAGTTTGCCTTTGTATTTGAAGGGTATTTTTGCCAGATACAGAATTCTGAGTTGACAGATTTTTGTTCCTGCTCAGCACTTTGAAAGTGTCCTTCCATTGTCTTCTGGTCTCCATTGATCTCCTGCTGTCAGTGGTTGGAGCATGATGCATGCACCTAGGGGTGGTTTTTTTCATGGATCCTACTTGGGATTTGCTGAACTTTCTGGATTTGTTACTCCGTTTGTTGTCAAATTTGAGGTTTTCAGCCATTCGCTCTTCAAATACTTTTCAGTTCTAGCCCAGTTTTCTTTCTGTAAGATCATTAATTAGATGTTTCCCAGGAGTTCTGAAGGTTCTGTTCATCTTTCTGACAAATCTCTGTCTTGAGGTCATGTAGGCTCTAGTAATCTGTCCTCTGGTAAATTGACTCCTCCTTCTGCATCTCCCTTTGGCTGACAAGCCCAGCCTGGGTTTTCCATTTCAGTTATTGTGTTTTTCTGTTGTAGAATTTCCATTTGATTCTGTTTTATCGTTAGTTTCTCTGCTGAGACTCCTGGTCTCTCCAGCCTCTACCCTGCTGGCCCCTGAGCGTCGAGCCACAGCTCGGACTCCTCTCCTGGCCGGGTCTCCAGTGCTGACTGCCTGCTGATGCCTTCCCCAGGGCGCCTGGGCAGTGGAGGGAAGGCCTCGCTTTCCCTTCGGTCTTCCTCCTCCTTGGCCCTCTTCCTTGCTTCCTTACACGTGTGGCTTTCCCCCCGCTTCCAAGCCAGAAGTCTGAACACCCTGCTTGTGTCCTTCCTTTCCCTCACTCTGTTCTGCCCCTCATCCCAGCCATTAGTAAGGGCCGTCGATGATGAGAGCTGGAAGGTGCCCCCCCTCCCCGTCCCCAAGTCCTGACCGTGTCTGAGCCCATCTCTGGGCTCTCCTTCCTCTTCCTACTTTCAGACTGTCAATGGCTTGGCAGCCCCCTGCCCTTAGCCCCTGCAGTCCTGTGTGCGAGCTCTTGTCTCCCTTCCCGTTCTTGTCATGACCGTTTCCTTCCTGCCCGCTGGGCTCTGGCCTCACTGGCCTCTCTCTTCCCATCCCCTCCCTGCCTCTCGGCCTCTGTGCTGCTCCTGCTGGCTGCGCTCTTCTTTCTCAGCTCTGAGCAGCAGTCTTCGTCTCCTCCTCCGGGCCTCTGCTCACACGTGCTCCTCACAGCAGCCTGTCTGTCCTCCCGTCTAGAGTGCCCTCTCCCACGCTTCCCTCTCTTCCTTTCCTGCCATGGTGCTGACCCTCGACCTGTGCTTCTCATCCATTAACTTTCTCTCCCCCATTTGATGCTGAGGTCCTCGATGGCAGGAACCTTGTCTTTGTTTTTCACTGTTGTGTTCTGAGCGCCCAAGGTGGAGCTGGCACAAAGGACTGCTTACTGGTTGGTGAGTCAGTGAATGAGTATCCTCAGCACCCACCGAGTGCCTGGCATGGTGGACACTCGCTGTCATTACAGACACGGGAGCATCGTTCTTCACTTCCGGCTTTCTTCTGTGAGGCTTCAACACTGGAGTTGATTTCAAAAGTAGAAATAAACTTTCCAGATACGGCCATGACTTTTGCTTGCATCAAACTCTTACATGTGTCATCCAGTCTTATCATTTACACAAAGCTTTGCTTCTGCTTGGCCACTTTTGTCATTTTACTTGACATCTGCGTGGGCAGTACAAATTTCCTCCCAAGAGAGCAAAATAACAAAAGAAATTTGGTTCATGAGGAACAGTTTCTAAATTTAGGGAGTGTTGTACTAACGTTTTCTGATGTATATGTGGCCCAAGTAGTGACACTCAAAAATTTTTTAAATCCCTGTTGTTTTCTGCTTGTTTTAGGTCGCAAAGGAGTTTGGGTTCCAAAATAATGGCTTCTCAGTTTACATCAATAGAAACAAGACTGGAGAGATAACCGCATCATCTACCAAATCCCTGAGTCTGCTCAAAATCAAGTAAGTGCCTTGGGGGGACGACAGGGAGGGGAGGGAGTGACCCCAGTGGCCCACCGATTGCTCATTGTACCCAATGTCCTCATGCCGCTGTGCACCGGCCGGAGCCTGGGTGAGCATGTTTCTTGCCGGGATTTCAGCAGTCACACTGAATCTGCTGTTCCTTTTGTGCTGAGCTGATTGACTTGCAGATCCTGAGCACTGTGTCACTGAGGAGAGAGAGTTATGGGTTCGGGGTGTGTGTGCAGCTGCACATTCAGCTCCTTCTCTGCAGAGAAGGACCTTGAACGTAGCCCAGTGGAGTTCCACCTCGGGACTGCTTGGTGGATGGGGGGGCCATTGCCCACGCTATTTTTCTTGGTGGCATGACCCCCTCGAGCTCCTTAGTGGTGCTCAGTCATGTCGGCAGGGTTTCCAGGATGTAAAGACCTCTTACTGCAGCCGCTGCCTATTCTCGTATTTTGATGGAGCCCAGCCACATCCACGCGCTGATGTGCTGTAAGGTTAGAGCTGAGTGATTGTGACAGACGGCATGGCCCGCGAAGCCGAAAATGTATACTGTTTGGCTCTTTACAGAAGCAGTTTGCGGACTCCTGTCTGAACCGTCCGGGCATACCTGCTCGTGTGTCGGCGATTTCCGTCCTCAGTGGCGAGCTTGCAGCTCTCCCGTCGGGGCTGCAGGCCGCGCGGCCGCTGTGGTGATCGAGTTGGCTTTGCTGGCAGTCGGCCCTGTGTCTATTTACCAGTTAGAATAATAGGCTATTTTGACATTTTGTGTCATATTTTTAGGATCACAAATTAGTACGTCTAGGAGAAAAAATATGCAATTATAGCATTCACTCATTTATTCCTCAGCAAATATTTGTTGGGTACCTGCCACTTGCCTATTTCTGTAATTAGCTAAAGCCTTTCATTGTTGTCGATGTCCATTTCCCACATGGGTGAGGTTGGCCTTCCTCTCAGCTTGTAAAGGGCTTTTGCACTCACTTCTCGTGAGTGTTCTGTGGTTTTCATTCATCTGGGCAAGTTGCTTAACCCCCCAGGGCCTCGCCACCTTGGTCCACACGTGGGTACCAGTGCTGCCTTCACGTGGCTGCACGGTGCCTGCCCACAGCGGGCGTGCAGGTGACACCTGTGCTATTTGAAATTATTTTGGTAGCAGATACAAGGTTACAGAGTGAAACGCTTTTAAGAGAAAGCCCTCAAACTATAGTGTCGTCACGGTAGTGCTGTCCCAGAGGGGGCCCCGGGGGGATAGCTCGGCCATCCTGAGGGGGCACTCGGAGGGGATGTCTCTGCGAGTCACCCTTGGGTGTATCCTTCCAGTGATAGTTGTACTACTTATTGTCCAGGTTGGCTCTGACCTTGAGAGCTACGTCCTGTCTTACCTGACGCGGGTCTTCGGGCAGGAGTGACATTCCTCTCCTTGACCTTGGTGTCGGTCTCTCTCTGCTGCTTCTGGCCTCTGGGGTTGTGATCCAGTCTGCTGGATTCTGTCGTTTGTTCGTAGGTGATCCTTTTTTCCCTCTGGCTGCTTTTATGATCTTCTGTTGCTCGTGGGCTCCTAGTTTCTGTCTGACCTGTCCAGGTGGGGATTCCTGGTTCATCTAATCCTGCCCGATGTACGTTGTGTTTCCTGTACCTGGAGATCAGGTTTGCAGAATTTGTGGCCATTGTCTCTTCAGATGTTACTTCTCCCCAGTCTCTTTTTTTATTTCAGTGATTACATTTTTCACTTTTAAAATATTCGATTTGATTTCAGAGGCAGCTGTTAGCAACATGCGTCCATAGGGGCCGCGCTGCTCTCCCACCAGCCTCCAGGCTTCTGGTGAGGAGCGCCGGGCTCCCCGGGGGCTCTGCCTCGGCCCGTCACACGCGCGATGCTTCCCTCTCGTGTCTTGGGGTGTCCGTCTCCCCCATGTGGAATCGGGGTGCCCTGTTGTTGGAGCTGTCCGCGTTTGTCTGGCCTGTCTGTATGAGGGGGATTCGGGAAGATTGATCAGATCTGCGGCCCCTGCCCCCCTGCTTCCCAGAAGCCCGTGCCATTTGGGGGCCTCTTGCTGCTCGTGCTGTTTCCATCCCGTTTCCGTTGAACATTCCGTGGCAGTTTGTTCTCCAAGTCGTGTAATTCCAACTCTGAAGTCCTCGGTCCTCTAATTCTGGTATTGTTGTCTCTGCCCACTTGTGTGCGTGGTGGCTGGGTTCTCTCCTGCATTTGGTGACCTTTTTTTGAGAGCTTGTAATTGACCAAACTTGGTCTTGGGGAGTCCTGGAGGGCTGCAGGGGAGTGGCTTTTCTGTGGAAGGGGGCCTGCACTTGCTTCCGTTAGCACAAGGGGGCCCATGCACCCAGCGGGCCTT
This sequence comes from Cryptoprocta ferox, assembly GCA_028646485.1. Classification (NCBI taxonomy): domain Eukaryota; kingdom Metazoa; phylum Chordata; class Mammalia; order Carnivora; family Eupleridae; genus Cryptoprocta; species Cryptoprocta ferox. The sequence continues at coordinate 55,952,085 of CM053565.1, read as the reverse complement.
CGAGTTAGTTTCTGTCTTTGGGCTTCCTGAGCCAGGTGGCACCCCGAGTCCCCCCCAGACCCGGGTGCGTGCGGCAGAGCAGGCCTTTGGTTCCAGACTCTCAGAGTGACTACAGCATAGTGGGTGGAGGAAGACAGGATCCCTCCTTGGTTCCTGTTTTCAGCTGGTGATTTCTCCCAGCTGTTGAGACGTCTGGCTTTATGTGGTCTCTTAGGCTGGGCAGCCTGCTCTGGGCAGGCAGGCTTGAGGCCTTGCCTCCTCTTGCCCAGAGAGCGACGGTGTAAGCCAAGCTCAGGGCTCACTGTTCTTATTTGAGCTACTGTGGGCTGTCGAGACCCTGGGGGAGTCCGTACTGCGTCCAGAGCTCCTCGGTGTGCGTCGGAGCAGGTCTGTCAGAGCTGAGTATTCCGCAGCTGGGGGTGTTTAGGGATGTCCGGCCCCTTGGTAGAAACAGGCCTCTAGCTGGAGTTTGGCAGGTATGTCACCCCCGGGTTAGGGAAGGAGGCAGAGGGGAGAAGAGACCTGCCGCAGAGCTGTGTGGCCAAGCGTCTTAGTGGCCTGTGTCCCTGGTGTGTGTGCTCGAGGCCTCCTGCCCCTCCTCACTTGGTCTGTGGGGTCAGGGGTGCGGCAGGCTGTCCCTTCCGTCTTTGGCAGTTCTGGGTTTACCCCACATAGTGCCGCAGCTCTTCCTTCAAGACCGGGGCTGATCTTCGTGCCACAGGCCCTCTGCGCGCGGGAGCCCACGCTGCGTCTGGATGCCGCGTGGGAGTGGGGACATCTCACGCCTCAGGCCTGGGGACTTGGCTGTGCTAACCGGGTCCCGCGGCGAATCCACAGTGTCAGTGGGCAAAGAAAGGGCATAACTTACTTGGGAAACGAGACCGTCGCACTCTGCTGTTTGAAATGTGAATGGTGCAGCCTCTCTGGAGAGGGGTAACTTCAGTGGCTTTAGAAACAACAGAAACCCTCCTCGCGGGGCCACTCCTGCAAATGTGCCGAAGTGAGACCACACGTATGCCTGTCTTTGGTCATTTCCTCAAGTGCTGTCCGTGGTGGCAGACACCCATCGGTGCACATGCCATCAGCGTGGGAGTGACGGGGTAAGCGCGGAAGCAGGCTCCCTGGGGAGGGCAGCCCTTAGGAGCGGTGATCAGACACAGCCCGTGTTCGGGGGGATCTCAGGTGAGGGATTGTTGAGTGAGAAAAGCGGAAGCAAAATGTACGTCTCTGGTAATCTCGTTTTTATCAAGCAGTTACACACATGTCTGTGCACACGTGTGGGGGGGTGAGTGTGAACACACAGAGAAGGAGATGGAAGGCTGTGTAGTAGGTGGATGAGATGTAGGGGTGCTGAATCGTAGACAAAACAAAGGGGGAGCCAAGCCCAGCGTGAGCAGGGGAGCGCGCCGCCCACAGGCCGAGTATGTATGTCGTGACCGCCAGAGAAGTCACGCTTACAGAGCGCCGCTCTGACCTTGGGGTTGCTAGGGAGCGCGGCGCGCCGTGCAGGGCGAGCTCCGCGCTCTCAGAGTTAGAAGCCTCGCCGTGCGGGCTCTCGGGGCGGTCGGGTGCCAGAGAGCCTCACACCCGAGCAGCTCCTCTGTGCGCCCCGCGCTGTTTGTCACCTGACAGGCACGGAGATCTGCTGTTCCTGTTCCCCTCGGGCCTGGCCGGCCCCTCGTCGGAAATGGAGACGTCGGCCCCGCTGGGGTTGAAGGCCTGCGGCGCTCCCAGCGTGGTGGAAGACGAGATCGACCAGTACCTCAGCAAGCAGGACGGGAAGATCTACCGAAGCCGCGACCCCCAGCTGTAAGTTACCGCCCCGCTCCGTCCGCGTGACGGGCTGCTGACTCGGGCACACTGGGATTCTCAGTGCTGCCTCAGCAGCTTGCGGGGCTTAGATTAAAGAGCCCCAAAGGGGGCTCAGCTGCACGGGGCCACCTCACAGCCCCAGCCGCCGGCCCGCGTGCCTCTTCCGTACGCGTTTCCTCCCGGGGAGCGCGCGCCGGCCCCCCATCGTCTGCGGCTTCGGGGCTTCATTAGGCATCCCTCACGGGGTGCTTGTGTGCACGCGCGCGTGCCTCCTGGCCAGCCCTCTGTGAGAGCCCGCCTCCTAGAGCCAGGCCGTGTCCTCCCTGAGGCAGAGCGCCTGCGTCCAGGAGCTCTGACCCCGCTTCGCAAAGGACCTGCTTGAGTCCAGAGGGACAGCCACTTGGCTTTCCCGCCAGCCCTTCCCCGCCCTCCTCACTGGAGCGCATTTTGCTGGCACATGGCACGTGTGGGTCTCCTACGGCTTCTCTGACTGATGTGGCTGAAACCCATAGAGCCAGGCGTCCTCCGTGCAGTTCTCACCGCGTGCACGAAGTGGGTGTCTTCCACACTGCAGTGACTTGTGTTCCACGGAGAAGGATTTTGCCATGTCCACATCCCAGCTTTGTTAGCGTTTACTTACTGCCTGTGGAAATTGATTTTAAGTCCATTCACTTCAGGTTTTTTTTTTTTTTTTTTTGGTGTCATTTTAAGCAGTTAATATCCATACTATCACTGGTTTGATGTCCTGGTGAATTTTTTCTACTAACACATCCAAATAGGGGCGCCTGGGTGGCTCAGTCGGTTGAGCATCCGACTTCGGCTCAGATCATGATCTCAGTTTGTGGGATCGAGCCGCGCATAGGGCTCTGTGCTGACTGACAGCTCAGAGCCTGGAGCCTCCTTTGGATTCTGTGTCTCTTTCTCTCTCTGCCCCTCCCCTGTTGATGCTCTGTCTCTCAAAAGGAAAAGATAAATGTAGAAAAAAAATTAAATAACACGTCCAAATAAATATTAAACTATAATGTTACAATAAAAACGTTCACGTAACATCTATAATAATTCTGCACGGCAGGCGCCTGGCTGGCTCAGTTAGTAGAGCATGTGATTCTTGATCTTGGGGTCATGAGTTCAAGCCCCATGTTGGGTGCAGTGTTTACTTACATAAATAAGAAATAAATAAGATAATCCCACAAAGGTGGGGAAGAACTTTTTTAAGTATGGCGTGCACTTTAAATATCAAAACCATTGGGAGGCAGCAGCAGTAAAATAGGCCTACTGACCACTGTGCTTCTCTTGCCCTGTGCTCTCAGGTGCCGACATGGCCCCCTGGGGAAATGTGTGCACTGTGTTCCGCTAGAGGTGAGACTGCGCAGCGTAAGTTCTGGGCTGGTGGGAGGGGCTGCTTCCCAGAGCGTGTCCGGTGCTTGCCCTGCGCCCCTGTGCGGGCCCGAAGCGGGGAGAGGGACTTACCTGTTTATTGCCCCGGGCCTGGCGTTCCCGCTGGTGCAAGCCGTGTGAAGAGGGCCGCCCTGTATTTATGGCAGTGACCTTCCGGGTGGGTTATGAATGGCTGGCGCGTTTGTATTGCTGGGATGAAGGGATGGCGTTACCGGGAGCTCCCCGGACAGTCCTTCTGAAACCTGACGCGCAGCTGGGGCTGGCGCTTTCCGAGCTCATCGTTGTTTTGATTTATTTTTCCCGGAGTCTCCCGTCCGCCTCCTGATTTGTCCTGGTGAGATTGAGAGTCACCGTAATAATGCTGACTGGTAACTGGTTACTGCGGAATTCACAGCAGCAAGGCCAACCTGAGTTTCTTCACGAGGCTCCTCTTCATCTTGTGGCTTCACCCCCCGCAAAAATGTTTTTCCTAATAGTTACTTGACCTAGAGCATTTTGTATCTTACTAGAGATTTGTTTTAGTCTTGGTAAGATAGTTGGTCCACAGAGAAACATTTGGTTCTGACCTAGATCGATAGGTGAGAAGCAAGCCCCCGTTCTCTCCCGCTGCCTGCCCTCCATGGGACCTGGCTTGACCCCCCGAGCTCGGCAGGCGCACGGCCGCCCGCCTCTCCGCGCCTGCAGGCGTGGGACCGTCCTGACTGTGTGTGTTTTGGCAGCCGTTCGATGAGGACTACCTGAACCATCTGGAGCCGCCGGTGAAGCACATGTCCTTCCACGCCTACATCCGAAAGCTGACCGGGGGTGCTGACAAGTAAGCAGCCTGAGTGCAGTTAGGCCGTGCCGGCGAGGCTCCGGCGTGTAGAAGCCCCTTTTGCATGTCTGGCAGGGGTTGCTTAAGGCCCGTGAGCACATGCGTGAGAAAAGTAAAGATCGGGGTCTGGGCACAGAACATTTGGATTTGTGGCTTTTGCCCCGATTTTAGAAAAGAAACAGATGGGTGGAGCCTCTGATGCCCTGTCATAATCCATGCCCGGACTGGCGGCGGATGCCAGGCTGGCAGTGGTCATTGGAGGCCCCCGGGGCCCATCCCCGCTTCCCCCAGACATGTGGCGCTGCGGCAGCTTAGTCGCGCGTGAGGGCGGATAAGGTGGCGTGATGGGGGTCGGTCTTATGGAGGGTGGGCTCATCCTCTGCTTTTCAGAAAATGGAACCACCCCAGGGTTATCTGGGCTCGCTTATCCCACAGCCCCCGTCAGCCCTTTGCCCTGGGTCCTGCCTCTTTATCAGCTTGCTTTCCCGGCCGTCGTGGGGGCTGGAGCAACGGGGCTTCAGCAGGTGCCGGCCGCAGGCTCGGCTCCGAGTGCAGGCTGTGACAGTGGCTGCAGAGCGGCTGACTCAGGGCATTTTGATGTCTTGTAAAAGGCGCGTCAAGTACTTGCCTGTGCGGCCCCTTTCTGTTGATTATGTGTTCACCTTCTCGGAAAGTAATGGACTTCCTACCATGATTTTATCATTCCCATCAGTGCAGCAGGAGGAGACGGTGGCTGAACCCAAGTCAGCAACATTGTGTGAAGAATGTCCTGTGGCTTGATTGTAGTTTTTTCTCTGACAACCTGCTGACATCCTAAAAGGAGTTTTTTAAAAAGTTAGACCAGGAGGAAAAAAAAATCCAGCCAGAAACCCATTCTTGCCTGTCAGTGGGGTAAGCCAGGGAACTTCCTGGACTAGGGAATGAACAGAGATTTTGTTGTGCTGAAATCCATCAGCTTTCCGCACATTTGCAGCTGTCAGTGACCTGCAGACTGGTGGCAGTCACTGCTTCCCAGGGGCCCGCGGCTCAGCGTGTTTGGCCTGTGAAGACAGGATTGAGTTACTGGACCGCTTGTGAATGGGAAGCTGGCAGAGGGTCAGGGCACGTGTGCACCTTCACCCCACATCCAGATGGGGCCCTGGCTTCCTCACTGGGTAGTCCTTATCCCAGCTGAAAGCCAGGGGAAGATGCCTTTGTTACGTACCCTCGTCAGGATTCTCCCCTGTGATTCAGAATTTTTTTTTACAAGTACTGGACTTATGATGTAGGTGCTGCTGATGAGTTAATGAAACTTAGAAAATTTTGGTTCCTCTCAATGGCACAGGTTAGATTAGTAGATATTTAGTAGTGTTCTTGAAGCTATTTAATAGGTCTTTAATCGTGTCCTTGAAAATCTTCATGGGTGTTAGTGACAGACGTTGAAAACAGAGACTCTTTGCAGGTGATAGGTGTGTATTCCTGCACAGTCCGCGTGTGCGGGACGGAAGCTGGAACTCGGCGAGAGCGATTCTTAGCACGTTTCCCCTGCTGCCGCCTCCACACTCTTAGCTCTTTAGAACTCTGGTCAGGAGGTGTAGGATATTTGTCATATGATTTCCAGTTTCCTGCTAACCTTTTCACTCTTGGAACGCTTAATTAAGTTGCCTCTTCTTGCTCAGGGGGAAATTCGTTGCTCTGGAGAACATCAGCTGCAAGATTAAATCAGGATGCGAGGGACACCTTCCGTGGCCTAACGGCATCTGTACTAAGTGCCAGCCAAGTGCCATCACGCTGAACAGACAGGTGAGCTGTTTGCTGTGTCCATGTAGACAGCGGAAAGCAGTAGACTTATTTTCATGGCTCAGAAATGAACATTTCCAGAAGGGACCATCCTTGGAGGGAGCCACCACTAGCAGGGTGCAAGTTCAAGTGCACTTTCAAGTCATACACTGAGGCGTTATTTGTGAGATCTCTAGCTGTTTCAGGCATGGCGGGGGTGGGGGGAGCGGTGCGTCTTTAGTTTTCTCTTTTGTCGGCTTGCGTGGAAGTAGAATCTTCTTGGTGACTGTTTAAAATGCTCCATGGTTGCAACTTTGCCTTCTGGGAGCTGGTAACCAAACTTTACTCCCAGGTAAAGAAGGGAGCTGGACTCTTGAAGGAGGAAGAGACCAGGGAAAGCTGCTTGCAGTATCCCGGCCTCTTCCCCTCCTGTCTCTGTGGTCACCTGGCCTTCCCTGCACTGCTGGCCCATGTTTCCTCCTTAGAAGGCTCTCCACGGCCTTTGTGACTGCCTGGGAATGGCCCTCTTTCTTTTTCCTCTTTCTTCCCTTCTTTCCCCCCCCCCCACCCCTTCTATTTCTTTTTTGAAAACTAATTTTTGTGCCAGAGATTGTGAAAACCTGCATTTTAGGTGAAATCCCAGTAAAGTTAATTTGAATTAATTTACTGGGGAATCCCACCTCTACCCACCCACCCTCTAGAATCTCAAGGGCAGAGCACAGTCTTTTTTTTTTTTTTTTTTTAATATTTATTTTTGAGAGAGGGAGAGAGAGAGACGGGGTGAGCAGGGGAGGGGCAGAGAGGGAGACACAGAATCTGGAGCAGGCTCCGGGCTCTGAGCTGTCAGCACAGAGCCCACCGTGGGGCTTGAACCCACAAACCAGGAGATCACGACCTGAGCCTAAGTCAGACGCTTAACTGACTGAGCCACCTGGGCACCCCCACCAGAGCACATTCTTACAACGTGTGTAAAGAGCTAGGTGAAGGAAATTGATGAATGGCTTAGACTAGAAACATAAGTTATTTATTACTGAGTGACTCTTTTCATTAGTCCATTGTTCGCTCTACAGAAATACAGACACGTGGACAATATCATGTTTGAGAATCACACAGTTGCCGATCGCTTCCTTGACTTCTGGAGGAAGACAGGGAACCAGCATTTTGGGTATTTGTATGGACGGTACACGGAGCACAAAGACATTCCTCTTGGCATCAGGGCCGAAGTGGCGGCAATTTATGAGCCTCCGCAGGTAGGTGGGCCCGGGGTCCGCGGGCTGCGGTGGGGCTCGGCTCCGAAGGCTGTGTGGGACTCTCAGTTCGGACTTGTTTCATTCCTTTGGCTTCATCGTTTCCCATTCCGTGTCCATCTCTGTCTCAGACACGTACACGCAGACACGCCGTATTTATTTTCCCAGTTCTTGGAGGCTGATAGGCTCATGGGCCCTGCATATTCCCGTGTGCCTTTCTAGCGCGCAAGGATGTCCTCTTACCTAACAAGAAGTACATTCGTCAACTTCAGTAAGTTGAGTGTTGATGTGATATTGTCATCTGTGCCCCGTGTTCCACTTCTGTCAGTTGTCCCCAAGTGCTACGCAGGACACTGCGTGTAGTTCTGTAGCTCCTTCGCCCATGCCTGTGGTCAGCTGGCTCAGAAATGACGGAACCAGAAGGTCTTTATCCTGTGCCACACACACAGGTGTCTTAGAATGACAACACCAAAATTACCACCAGGATAGGACTGGAAACTGTGTTTTGGTGGAAGGAGAAGGAGGCTCCTTAGGGCGTGTCTCACGAGGGACCGGCAATCAAATACTGTTTTAAAGTCACTTGGAAAGTCCTCTCTTAAGGACTGCGTCACCAACTAGTTAACATGTTTCGTTTATGTTCATTTGTTTTCTTTGAAGTATTTAGGAATTGGTTTCATGCATGTAAACTTTTGAATATGTTGTATGATTGTATGAAGTACTTACATAGTGTATTTCATCATATATAATTACTTCAAAAGTGAGAACTGCAAACATGGAACCCAAGTGCATGATACACGTGGGGAATACCTGGGGAGGGCGTGCTTGCGTCAGTAGTTCCCTGTGTGTGAAATACAACAAGAAACTAAGATGGCTTGAGCGGTGGCCAGAGTACAGTAAAAGTTAGTGGCTGGGTCTAAATAGTGGGTATATGAGTCTTCACTGGGAAATTCTGTAAACTTTGCTGTATGTTTGAAAACATTTTTTTTAATGTTTATTTATTTTGGGGGGGGGGAGAGAGAGAGAGAGAGAGAGAGAATCCCAAGCAGGCTCCACACTCATCTTGGAGCCCAACATGCGGCTTGATCCCAACCGTGAGATCATGACCTGAGACAAAATCAAGAGTCGGACACTTGACCAACTGAGCCACCCATGTGCCCCTATGTTTGAAATTTTTCATTAAAATGTTGGAAAAGAAAAAAAATTTTGCACATATCCGAAGATCTACAAACAAGGCACCCCCTTCATCCTACCCCTCTCTTACCAAAATACTTGGTTTAGACTTCTAAAATTTGGGGATTTCTTTTAAAAATTTTTTTCTAATGTTTTATTTATTTTTGAGAGAGAGAGAGAGAGAGAGAGACAGCGTGAGCAGGGGAGGGTCAGAGAGAGAGGGAGACACAGAATCTGAAGCAGGCTCCAGGCTCCGAGCTGTCAGCACAGAGCCCGACGTGGGGCTCGAACCCACGAACTGCGAGATCATGACCTGAGCCGAAGCCGGATGCTCAACCGACTGAGCCACCCAGGCGCCCCAGCACTTCATACAATTTAATACTCATTTGGGATTTTATTTATTTATTTATTTTTTTAAATATTTATTTATTATTGAGAAACAGAGAGAGACAGAGCATGAGCAGGGGAGGGGCAGAGAGAGAGGGAGACACAGAATCTGAAGCAGGCTCCAGGCTCCGAGCTGTCAGCACAGAGCCTGATGCAGGGCTCGAACCCACGAACTGCGAGATCATGACCTGAGCCGAAGCCGGATGCTCAACCGACTGAGCCACCCAGGCGCCCCTAAAATTTGAGTTTTTAAAATATAAGTTATTCATACTATTCTCCTCCTTTGGGTGTACGCCTAGCACACTCACCTTTGTCACCTTGCACCGTGTTCTGTTCATCAGTCTATGACCCACCGACTTCTTTTTTTTTGTTTTTTGTTGTTTATTTGTTTTTGAGACAGAGAGAGACAGAGTGTGAGCAGGGAAGGGGCAGAGAGAGAGGAGACAGTCTCAAACAGGCTCCGTCCAGGCTCTGAGCTGTCAGCACAGAGCCCAAGACCCACCGACTTCTTAAATAAAGGTCTGAAACTGCAGGCCCCGTCGCCACAGACTTGTGCAGGGGCAGGTGCGTGGCTCTTACACAAGTGGCTGTACTTATGCGGGTTCTGAGTGTAGTCTGCACCCCTTTGTCCATTTCCGTAGTACTGAGAGCTGCGGAGGAAGTGTTTGAGCGAGCCTCCCGGGGTGGCTCCTTGAACGGGGGGTCGCTAGGTGGCGACAGAGGCCCTGCCCGAGAGCCCGGATCACGGGATTGCCTAACAGCTAGGGCACTGAGTGTGCCCTGTAACGAGGGGGCTGCTTTCGGAAGCGTGGTACGTTCACACTGGGTTTTGGGCAGGGTCTCTTTCGAGAGGGGTCTCGGCGGGTCTGGTAGGAGTGTGATTGGATTAAAAACGGAAGCGAACCTCCGTCGTCCAGACTGACAGCATCATCCTGGAGGTTGAAACCACTGACCTCCAATCACCTCCAGTTTGTTAGAAGCTGAAGCTCATGCTGTGACAGGTCATGAAACCAGATCCTTAGGTTTGTCCTGAGTTTGTAATGTGACCTGTGCCCTGCAGGTGTTGATGATCTCCATACGCTAATACTGTGCAACGGAAAGTTCTTTTGTTGTTTTGCCAGAATTTGACGAATTTACAAGGATGTGCCCAATTAGTATAACTTGGTTTGGGGGTTGCCTTCCCTCTTCTGTCCCTGTGGCTGGGGTTCCTGCGAGGTGCGATACTTACTGATGACCCTCGAGCTGCATTTCAGTGCAGGCTCCGTCCAATGTAGGTTGTGTGTGAACCAGCCAGAGTCCCCCGCCCACCGCCCCGAGCCAGCTGCCCTGCCCACCACCCAGCGGGTTGCCGTTTCCATTCCTCAGGGTGTGCGTGTCTGCTGCTGCTCGCTCGGGGCCTTGCCTGTGAAGCGGGGCGCAAGCTGTGCACAGTTGCACACACATTTTCCTCGCCTGTTCTCTGGAGACATGTTACCTTACAGCTCACGTCTTCCCTAATCGGGCCAAACCTATTTGGAAGGAAACTGTTTACCCAAAGGAGTTTTGAAAATGACTTTCCCAGTGAAGGAACGCCCCAGGAAAATGTGTAGAGAGCCTCTCTCATCCCTGAGAGCAGCCACACACTTGACAAGGGACTGTGATGGGAGCCACCTTCTCGTCTTCTCTGAGTCTGGATTGGAAAGTGCCGTACAGCCTGGGGAGGGGCCAAGCCCCCGGGCCGGGTTTCAGCTGGGTGTCCACCTGCTCCTGTTGCTGCCATAACTTGTTTGTTGGCAAGAACCATGCCCCCTCCGGACTCTTGAACTGGAGCAGGGTGGCTGTGGGCTCCTCAGACGTGGGTCTTCTCCCTTTACTGCCCCAACAGATTGGCACACAGAACAGCCTGGAGCTTCTGGAAGACCCGAAAGCTGAGGTGGTGGATGAAATTGCTGCCAAGCTTGGCCTGAGGAAGGTATGGAGGCCTTTGATGGGGGGATCGGGGCTCTCTGTTGGGGACATCCCGGTGGGCGGCACGGCTGGGGCCCGTCTGGGACTGAGCTCCCGGCTGCTCAAGGTCAGGTGCGGGCCCAGCGTGTTTAGTGGGCGCCCCTGCCCGGATGTTCCTCTAATTTGAAATAAAATGAGAGTGTTTCTCTGATTTAAAGTAAAACGAAAACAGATGATCCCCATGCTGGGGCTTGTGGTAAATCTGCCGGCCCCTCTTCCTGAGGACAGCTGAGAATAGAGGAGAGAGATGGCGGGAGCCAGACCCCCTCTTCTTACCCAAGAAGGGGCCTCGATGCTGGGCTGTGTCCCCTGCGCGTACGCTGCAGCCCGGCGTCCTGGTGCGAGCTGGTGACAGGCCTGTGCGCGGGCTTTAGTTTCCGTCCCATGTGCTTGGAGCCTCTGGCGCTCCCTCTTCCGTCATCATTGGACTTCCTTTTTCTAATTTAGGTGTCTGAGCATTTGAAGTTTCCTCATTTTACTGGGCAGTTAGGAAACAGGGAAGAACTTTTGTTTTAAGTCTGTTTTGTTTTTTTTATTAAGTTTACTTATTTTTGAGAGAGAGTACGGAGAGAGTGCACGAGCCTGCAGAGAGAGGGAGAGACAGAGAATCCCAAGTGGAGTCGATCCCACACACTGTGAGATCATGACCTGAGCTGAAATCAAGAGTCAACGCTTAGCCAACTGAGCCACCCAGGCTACCCAATCCTTTATTTTTTTTTAAATCTATAATTTTTATTTTTTAAATTTTTTATTTTGGAGAACGAGCACATATGTGAGCAGGGGAGGGGCATAAGGTGAGAGAGAATCCCAAGTAGGCCCCTGTGCCCAGCATGGAGCCTCATGTAGGACTAGATCCCATGACCGTGGGATCACGACCTGAGCCAAAATCAAGAGTTGGATGCTCAGTCGACTGAGCCATCCAGGCATCCCTATCCTTAATTTCTTAATCAACTTACGGATAGTGAAAAATAAACTCCCTACGGCTGATAAACAGGGCAAAATAGGGAATATGCTTATAACCTAGGAATGTTAATAGAGCAAAATCATTTTAACAAACGCTTAAAGAAAACAACGTCCTATTGTTTCTAGCAAAATGTTTATTCATTTTTGAGAGAGAGAGCAAGGGAGGAGTAGAGAGAGAGGGAGACACAGAATCTGAAGCAGCTCGAGGCTCTGAGCTGTCAGCACAGAGCCCGACGTCGGGCTCTACTCACAAACCATGAGATCATGACCTGAGCCAAAGTCAGACCCTTAACCGACTTGGCTACCCCGGTCCCCCAAATGTTTATTCATTTTTGAGAAAGAGCATGAGTGGGGGAGGGGCAGAGAGAGAGGGAGACACAGAGTCCGAAGCAGCTCCAGGCTCTGAGCTGTCAGCACAGAGCCTGACATGGGGCTTGAACTCATGAGCTGTGAGATCATGACCTGAGCTGAAGTCGGACGCTCAACCAACTGAGCCACACAGGCGCCCCGGAGAGATTGCTATAACTTTTTGAACTATGTTTGTCATAAACGTGTGGTTCACAGTAACAGTAATTATGATAGATCTTGAAGTCACTTAATCTTTCACGGAAACCCTGGTTCTGTTGCTCTGGCTTATTTCTGCTTGACTTTGGTTCTGCTTTACTTCCTGCTTCAGTCCATTTATGCTCTAAGTCTCCTTTTCTCCATTGCATGGGATTTTTGTTCGTTTGGGTGTTTTTTTTTTTTTTTTTTAATTAAAAAAGTTTTTAATGTTTATTTTTGAGAGAGAGAGACAGAGACAGAGCATGGGGGAGGGAGGGACAGAGAAAGGGAGACACAGAATCCAAAGCAGGCTCCAGGCTCTGAGCTGTCAGCACAGAGCCCGACGTGGGGCTCAAACTCTTGAACTGCGAGATCATGACCTGAGTCACCAGGAGCCCCGTTCGTTTGGGTATTTTTGAAGAAAATGGAATTCTTCACATTTGCCTGGTCTTGTGTGCAGGAGGTGGGTTTGAAGAGGTCTGTGTCAGGGGTGTGCTGGGGAGGGTCTTGGGCACCGCGTCACTTCTCCACAGGACGTGTCCTTGGTTTCCAGCCCCACTCGTAAACCTCCCAGCCCGGTTCTGGTTCAGGAAGGGCAACCGACTGTGAGGTTCATGGGCATAAGAGGATCGCGGAGCACACAGATAGGCCCCTGTCCAGGACTGGTGTGTGGGTGCCCTCGTGACGGGCTCTCAGCTCCATACCCCCAGATGCTTTCCTCAGCCCTGCAGCGGAGCGCAGAGGAGCGGCTGGGCAAGGTCTCCGTTGTGGCGCTCCTTATTTTAAGTGCTTCTCTGTGGAGTCCGCTAGCCCTCATCCTCTCAAACAGCATTTTCTCTAGTTGCTTGCTCCTGGTGTGTCTTCCTCTTTGGAGTGTAGGCGTTCTGTTAATCTTGCCCCCCCCCCCCCCCGCGCAGCATCTCCTCCCACCCCTAGCACAGTGCCAGGTGCAGAGTTGGTGCCACAGGGCTTCTAACAAATAGGTGAGCACTGCTCGTGCACTGTCCCCTCTGGCCCAGCCAGTACCAGGGAGTGTGGCTGTTTTCAACCGAGTGGAGTTTGAAAGCCGTGGTAGCTTAGTTGAGGAACTGGCTCGTAAGAGTCTCTTACTGAGAACATTGTTCTCGAGCTCTCTGGGCAGAGGCCAGCAATCATTCATCATCTGTTTCAGGGACAGACTCTGAAGGTACTTTCCTCTTTCCTGCAGGTTGGCTGGATATTTACAGACCTCGTCTCAGAAGACACCCGGAAGGGTACAGTGCGATACAGTCGGAATAAGGTGAGATGGGACTGGAGTGCCCACGTGGCTCAGCCCGCAGCTCGGGGACACGCCAGCTCTGGCTCCTGCCTGCAGGGTGGCCTTGCACAGCTCGTCCTGGCTTCTAGATTTTCCACACTGTGTTTTTGATAAAGATGGGCCTGTTGGTTGTGTCTTCTAGAGCAAAACCCCCGGCCTTTGCCCACCAGTGCTGGAGGTTAGCACTGTAGGGGCGGGTGCCTGATGCCTCTGGCCTTCGTAGTTATTTGCGGTGGGAAAGGAGGCGCCCATGAGAGCTAAGGACTATAGGTGTTGACTTCATGTAGCGTTTGACAGGGTACAGTTTAGCTCTTAACGTTTTCTAAAGAAGAAATAGATGCTGTAAAACTCAATATGCCGCTTCTCTTTTCTTAGGACACCTATTTCCTGAGTTCGGAAGAATGTATCACGGCAGGAGACTTCCAAAATAAGCATCCCAACATATGTCGACTCTCTCCAGATGGACATTTTGGATCCAAGTTCGTTACTGCGGTGGCTACAGGTGTGTGTTTTGTTCTTCTTTTGGTAGCTGCTCATCCTCAGCTTAGTTGCAGCTGATTTTCTTAATGTGCCTGTGAGACGCGGATTCCTCTTTTTGTTTTGTGGTGGAAATCCAGAGCTTACCTGCATCGCCCGCAAAACTGCACGTGGCTCTTCCCTCATCTGCTCTCGTTCCAAGTCCAAGTTCACTTGGTTCTGGGTCTCAGTTCAGGGCTGCCTGTGCCCCTTCCAGTAACCAAGAGTGACTCCGGCCATGCAGGAGAAAAGATTTATTGTTTGTTATTTATTTTTGACGTCGTGAATAGGAGTCATTTAGGATGCCATTTCCGTGTGTGTGCGCGCGTGCGCATTTCCGTGCGTGCGTGTGATGTTACGTGTATTCTGTTCCATGTTATGTACGTCATAAGTAGGTAGTTATAAAAAAATCAGGGCCTGTTACAAAAAGGGCCACCACGTCTCCTATGACATGCTTGACGTGTGCTGCCGCAGGAAGAGCCAGCCGTAGGACTGTGCAGTGTAAAAGGAGTAGGAACTTTAAACTTGGAGAACCAACTCCTGAAGCCATAATTTGTTTGGTCGGTTTGGTCCAGTCTAACCCAGACCCCGTGAAGACCTGGTTTTTGCTCTCAGAGAATCGATAGTCCAGTGTGTTCACGGTGGCCGTCCTTCTCCTAGTTCTGTAGAAAGAAAGCACCTTCAGGTCCCACCAGTTGATACACGGTCCCGGGAACTGTGAAGGTAAACACCGCCTGAGTTTTTAAGAGCCACTGGGATTGGTAGTCAGCTGTTTGAAACGAGTGTACTTTTGACGAGTGAGAGGCAGTGGTAGTATCTTTCACACGCTAGTGTGAATTAGTTGAGTTGGATTTATTTTCCTAACCTGTTGTTGGGCCACGTGCTTAAGGGAGTGGATGAGAGTGTTGACTGGGGTTACAGGAAAGCAGTTCCCCAGCGTTGGGTCCTTCTGTGAGGGCGGCTTGGCCACGGGCTGTCACGGTGGGCGCTGAGCAGGAGGAGAGCAGCTCAGACTGGATGCCGAGGAGGGGAGTAGGGGGTGGGCACATTTCACGTCATTCATAGTTTTGCCAAACCAGCTCCGTATTTGACCAAGGGGAGAACCGGGTTACTTTTCCACTCCCCGAATCACGTGACCCCCTCCCCGTCGTTAGGCTAACGTTCTGGGTACAGTGGCTTAGACTGGCTGTCCCCAAACTTGTCAGACACCCCCTTTTGGAAACTCTTTTTTCAGAATAGTTTGTGACACTACCGTCCAGAGAATAAAACTCATAGATGATGCACCTCCCCACACACACAATTCTAAAAGAGAAAGCAGAGTGGCGGCTTGACCGTAGCACAGAATGGCAGATTTTCGCACGTCGGTGCCGGGGGAGTGACACCTGATGGGATGGCGCGGTGACCGAGCCGGAGCTGCAGCCGTGTGGGGGCGGGCCCTGTGCAGGCTGGACGGCAGGGCGCCTTCCGTGACGTGGTTTCCTGAGATGCTCGGCCACTGTCCGCGGTGCCCCCCCCTCCCCCAGCCAGCTCGGCGTCGCGCTCCTGGAGAGCTGCCAGCGGAGGAGCGCTGTGCGGGAGTGCTGTGTGGTTGTGTGCAGGTGCAGCTGATTCTAACCTGAGGTCACGAGTGGGGGGTTTTGCCTGCAGGGGTGTGCGGGGGACATTCAAGGTCACGTGGGATGTGGACCGTTCCTGTGGTGTGTGGGGCTCCCCCAGACACGCAAGGTCTCCGGCCCCTTCCGCTCCAGACAGCAGCACCCCCACCCTCCGCACCCCGCTCCGTGCGACCAAATTTACCTTCCCCGATTCCAGAACTGCTGGCTTAGGCTTCCATGGGCTCCCGGGGCAACCTGGCCCTTTGAATTACTTAAAAATTCCCGTGGGAAATTGCTCAGCAGGCGAGAGGCACCGGCACATTGTACAGTTACAGTTTGTGACCTGGGGGCTGCCTGTACCTTCAGTTGTGGAGTCACTCCTCTTGTTGGGAGGTAGGAAATTATAGATCATCCATGGAGTTTTTTCCTTCAGAATTGCCGCTTTACTGAAGGGCCTGGAACCGTGAGACAGTAAATAATTTGTCATAAGAATGTGGTCAGAGTCCCTGCGTTGCCGTGCCGAGCTGGCCCCTCGTCCGACGATGTGACCTGCGCAGACGCCCCGCACTCTCCCGCTCCCAGAAGGCAGGCAGGGGGGTGAAGCATCACACATCTTCAGCTCCCAGTAAAGCGTGCTGTCCCCCTGCATCAGCAGTTCCTGACCTGGGACATGTCGCTGCCCCATGGAGCTGTTGGAGCCGCACTCACCGCATCCCATCCCGCGTCCCCGGTGGGACGCGGGCCCGTGCGTTAGGGGCCGTCACCCAAGAGACTGCCCGCTGCATCCGGGCTCCACGGTGATCCCGCAGGCCCCGTGCCCGCAGCCGCCCCTCGAGCTGCCGCTGAAGCTCTGAGCCCCCCTTGCCCCTCCCCGCCAAGAACGGCGCTAGCTCGAGACGCTTGGAGGAAGGGAGTACTGATGACGTGGGGTTTGCTCCTGTGAACACGAAGGACCTGGTGGAAGGAGACTGCCTCGATGGGCCCCAGTTGAGGCTCCCTGCTCCACTGCTGGCTTCTCCGTGTCCCGGAGGGCTGGCTGCCCCCACCTCGGGGCCGCGAGAGCCCCTGCCCGAGGCCGGGTCTCGGGCACAGCATTCTTCCCCACGGGCCCTTTCCTGTCACGTGCGGGTGTCCTCGGCAGGTTGACCAGAGAGGGGAATGCGAGGGCCTGTCCCACCGCCCTCGCAGCTCAGCCAGGTCGGGCCTCCTGCTCGCCTCCCGCCACCGCTCCGGGTCCCGTCCTCCGCACGGGAGGGGGGGCCTGCGGTTCTTCTCGTTCGTTGACTCTGCCTTTGGAGACTGTCCATGTGAGCCAATAACTGCTTTGTTTTAAATAGCCTTCAACTTCACAGATCCTGTTTTCTGCTTTTCGCTGGTCCTCAAAGGCCAGGTTTTCTTCCCTCTGATGACCCAGCGCACTTCAGCGATCCATCTAAAAGCTGGGGTGCATTTCCAACGCCCGAAGTAAAAGGCTAGCCAGATGCACACACTGAGGGGCTGCCTCCCCACGCTCCTTCCTCACCTTCCCCTACGATCCTTCTAAACCAGTGCCTGATGCCGAGCGCCCCAGAGGGTGAGGGGCTCTGCGTCTGCTGCCTCCACGTTAGTGAGTGGTCGTGGCCAGGATGTCCGTCAGGGCCAGAGAGGTGCTGGGCTCAGTTGTCCTGTGGGCCTCTGGAGCCCATTCGACTGCGCTTTGGGAAGCCATCTGCTGTCGTCCTGTGCTGTGCAAAGTCGAGCAGACGGCAGGCCCCCGGCTTGTCCCGTCTAGGCTGGTTCTGCCCTGTCCTTCACGCTTTCTGACTGTTTGCCGTCAGATCTGGTTTCCGGTGAATGTTTGAAAGCCAGATGGAAAAACATTTCTGTTCCCTGATCAGTAACTTACTTTGTTTCTGTCAAAGAAACTAAAATAGAGATAATCGAGGGTTGTTTTTTTTTTAAGTTTTCCAAAGCTGTAGTGATAATGGACATTAGAGTTGTCAGAACGTCACCCGATTATGGAAGTGCGTATGTGTAGAAGTCGTCCGTGTGCACGGCCTGGTCCTCCTCTTCCAGGGGCTCAGAGCCCGCCTTTGACAGGGTGCCCGTCCTTCTCTCCAGGGTCTCCTCTCAGCCAGGTTGCTGCTTGTTTCCACTTCACTGGATGGTTCTCTCTTAGCGGCTTTTGCACTGTCCTTGTCCCTAATTTTAAGACTTCCCGGAGGTTTTACGAAGTGATGATTGAGAGAGGAGCAGCACAGTGAAGCCAGTGGCCTGTGCTGAGGTCCCCTGCGTGCTGGCCCTGGCTCTGTGGCAGCATTCTCGCCTCACGAGTGTGGCACTAGGTGACAGTGTGGTGGCTGTGCAGGCGTCTGTAAGGTAGAGACCATGGCGCAGACCCTATGTTGTCTTCTCCATTTGTCGCGTTCCATCTTGGTCCCCCTCCGCTCACTCAAGAACACAAGTGTGCTGGTAGCGGGACTCTGGTGTTCCTGACAACTAAGAGCCCCCGCACCAGGTGACAGCACGAGTGGTTTGGGACGGGACTGGAGATTTTTTTTTTTAATGTTTATTTTTTAAGGGGAGAGAGAGAGACAGAGACCGAGCGTGAGCGGGGGAGGGGCAGAGAGAGAGGGAGACACAGAATCTGAAGCAGCTCCAGGCTCCGAGCTGTCAGCACAGAGCCCGATGCGGGGCTCGAACTCACAAGCTGTGAGATCATGACCTGAGCCCAAGTCGGGGACGGAGCCCCAGGAGCCCCAGGATTGGAGAATGTCTAACTCCTGTTTTCTGAGTCTGAGAGAGCGTGTCACTGGTGGACACCGCTTGGGGAGCCACCGCAGCGTCTTCGTGCCCCGCGGCCGCGCGCTCGAGCCGCTCGTAAGGTTGCGGTGGGACGTTTTTGAATTCTTACCCGAGACAAGACTCTTTGCAGCTGACTTGTTCTGTGGGTCCGAAGTGAAGAGCGACAGGTGCGGACTGAGTTTGAGCCTCCTTTGTGGGTTCTCATCGAAGGGCTCTCTCTTGCAGGTGGTCCCGACAACCAGGTCCACTTTGAAGGGTACCAGGTGTCCAATCAGTGCATGGCGCTGGTCCGTGACGAGTGTCTGCTGCCGTGCAAGGACGCCCCCGAGCTCGGCTACGCCAAGGAGTCCAGCAGCGAGCAGTACGTGCCTGACGTGTTTTATAAGGTAAAAACGCCGCTGTGCTGAAGGAGTCGTGCGGAACGGTGTGGATGCTGAGGTGTGTCAGACTCCACGTCCCGTTAGCCGTTTGTCCTCTGCTCTTGTTTGGGACCCACCTTGGGGGTAACAGTGCCCCGCGGCGTCTTCAGGGCGCGTATTCAGCTGTTCGGGCTCGTAAGCGAAAGTAACCATCCCATTCAAGGGGCTGGGGTTACCTGACACCAAATCAAAGCCCTGCAGCACAGAGACCGTTTCAGTTTCTAAAGACCAGGAGACTGGATGCGTGACCAGCAGCCAGGAGCCGAGCCGTGAGCTCGGGAACCGGGCCCTCCTCAGGGCGCTGGCATGGAAGCTGCCAAGTTGGACAAATGATCATCCATTTGTAAGTCTTTTTTCTTGGGAAAGCAATGAAAGCTGTTTTTATTGAAAAATGTGCAGTGGAAGGTGTAGGAGTTCAGTGCCTCTCTCTGGGGCTGGAGACCCCGTTTTCCTCCTCAGCTTGGGACTCGTTCTCGGGTCCCGTTCGGGTGGACTTGGGGCCCGTCTACACCGTCCTGCTGCCTGGAGGACTCCTTTGAGTTACGTCTCTCAGCGCGGGGCGGCCTCGCCGCATCTGAGGGCAGTGTCTCCATCTTGAAGGCTGTTTTCATCATGGCAAGAATTCTAGGTTGGCAGGTCAGCTCCACTGTCCCCTGAGTCGGGGTGTTTCTCGCAGGAAGCCCCTGTGCCCCTCGAGGGCTCCTCCATCCACAGTGTGACTTTCCTGCTGGCCGCCTTTACGTTCTCGTCTAATCACTGGCTTTCAGCAGCCTGACCGTGATGCGCTTGGGAGTCTTCCTTGTGTGTCCTGCATTTGGGGCGGTTGAGCTTCTCGGGTCTGTGACTTGTGTCAGTTTTTGCCCGTCGTGTTTCTGTGATGTTGCTGCCGTAACAGATGGCTGCAGACGTCGCGGCCGTGAGACCGCGCTCGCGTGTTACCCCACAGCCCGGTGCCCGGGGGGTCCGGGCACAGCCCGCCGTGCTCTCTGCGTGGGGTCTGTCCAGGTCACGGCGGGGCTGGTCGGGGCTCTGATGTTCTCCGCGGCGCGGGGCGTTGGCAGCACCGAGTCGCAGCAGGGCCGCCCGCTGCTCTCCCCGGAGGCCCGCGGGAGTGCGCCCTCCCACCGCTGCTCGGCACTTGGATCCGGCCCGCCTGGCTGGGCCACGGGCATCTTCCGATTTTACGGTCAGTTGACTAGGAACCTTCGTCACACCTGCCACGTGAGGCGACAGACCCACGGGCGTTCGTCCTCCTCCCATTCACGGCCTGGGCGGGAGGCTGCGAAGTATTCCAGGACCATTTCCAGAATTCTGCGCGTGCCAGCCGTTCAGTACCTTTTTGTTGTTTGGTTTGGGGTTTTGTTGTTGTTTGGGTTTGGTCGTTCCCTCTCCGGAGAGCCAGTCACACACGCATTTGGCTGCCTGAAGTCCCCCAGCTCACTGACGCTCCATTTGTCTTACTTCAGTCTGTTTTCTTTCTGTGTCTCATTTTGGGTAGTCTGCGTCGCTGTTTCTTGCGGCCTGTACGTCCTGGCTTGTGTGACGCCTGCTCTGCTGCCGCTGCCGTCTAGCCAACTGTCTGTCCCGGCCGCTGTGGTTGTCGTCGGTGCAGTTTCCTGTGGCGAGTGTGTGTTCCCACGAGTTTTAAGGAGTATTTTAATGTGCTCATCTATTGAATCTGTCGTTTCTGGATCAGTTTTGATTGGTTGATTTTTTTTTTTTTTCCCTTCTAATCATGGGCTGTAATCATGTCCTCGTGTCCAACGTTGGGTGTCATCTGTGGGTTTGCAGCTGTCGTCTGGTTTTTTGGTGTAACGTCTGTCTTTTCTCTTCATGTTTGGTAAGTTTTTGCCGTGTGCTGGTCATGGCATATGAAAAAGCCAAAGAGCCCGGAGGACCTTTCCGCCGGGGAGGCCACCCCTTCATCTAGTGGGGCCACGACGCAGCGCCCAGCCGCACCCGAGCAGTGCTCAGCGGGTCAGGTCTGACTTTTCATAGAGCCAGTTCTTGCCTTTTCATAGAGCGTGGGCCAGAGTTCCTGCCTCCTAAGACGACAGGCTGCTTCAGATCTTTGTCCCCTCGACCCTGAACGACTGGGAGATTCAGTCTCCGCCTGAGGCCGGTGTCAGCTTGCCTGCTCCTCCCGTCGGTTAAACACATGGACGCTCCACCCCGTACACCTCAGGACTTCTGCGTTATCTCGACTGGGAGAATGGCTATGTGTTTGAAACCCCCGGGTCTCAAATGTGGTCTCTCCAGCCCTGTGCAAAGCCAGTCTCTGCCGGGTTCTCTGTCTGCACCCCTGGCGCCACCCCCCGTGAGCTCAAATCCCAGCCCTTCGTGCCCTCGGGAGCGGGGGAGCCTCAGCGTCACTCAGCACCCTGTCCACGTGTTCACTGCTCGGCCGTGCGGTCTGCAGGCCCCTCCCGCCCTGAGTGCGGGCCCGCTCGGAGGTCTTGCCTGTTCGGTTCCGGAGCGCGCAGTCAGGCAGGCGGCGCAGCGGCACGAGCCAGACGCACGCTTTGCTGCTCGGCGCACGCGAGGCCCCGTGCGCTGTAGTCCGTTCAGCGCGGCGCCTTCGAGTCTAAGAAACCTTAATTAAAAAATATTTCTTTGGGGGGCGCCTGGGTGGCTCAGTCGGTTGAGCGTCCGGCCTCGGCTCGGGTCATGATCTCACAGTTCGTGGGTTCGAGCCCCGCGTCGGGCTCTGTGCTGACAGCTCGGAGCCTGGAGCCTGTCTTCAGATTCTCTGTCTCCCTCTCTCTCTGACCCTCCCCTGCTCACGCTCTCTCTCTCTCTCTCTCTCAAATAAAAAAAAAATTTAAAACATATTTCCTTGGGGTATTGGGGTGGCTCAGTTGGTTGAACGTCTGATTTCGGGTCAGGTCATGAACTCACAGTTTGAGAGTCTGAGCCCCACACTGGGCTCACCACTGTCATCACGGAGCCCGTTGGGATCCTCTGTCCCCGCCCCTGCACCTCCCTCACTCACGTGCGTGCTCTCTCTCAAAAATAAACAAACATAAGAAAAATACGTTACTGCCAAAAAATGCTAACTGTCATCTGAGCTTTCGGCCAGTCATAATCTTTTTACCTCGACGTGGATGGCTGCTGACTGGTCAGGGTGGTGGCCGCGGCAAGTTCTTGCCGGAAGACAGCGGGGAAGTTTGCTGCACGCTCGTTCCCGTTGCAAACGGCTCCTCGGTAGCAGGCAATGCTGTTGGATCGTGGTTTACCCCCAGGAGAGCTTCCAGAGCCACAGTCCGTCCTCTCAGACCCTGCTGCTGCCTCATGCACGAGTTTATGTGACAGCAGAGATCCCCGATCACAGGTCACCGTAATGAACGTGGTCATGACGAGAAGCACCAAACAGGACACGCAGACGCGAAGTGAACAAAGGCTGTGGGAAGATGGCGCCGATAGACGTGCTTGACAGCAGGGTGGCCACGGCCCTCCGGCGTCTAACCCCTCACAGCATTCGGGAAGCACAGGAGACGCAGTGCGCTGAAGCGAGGCGTGGCTGTTCCGTGAGGTCGCCGGGGCTGCGGCCTGCCCTCCAGGCGCCCGGCCTCCGTGCGTGTCAGGGGAGCCGGGCGTGCGCTCCGGGGCCTCCCGTGTCCCGCGTCCACTGCCGCGTGCCCTTTGCACCCCCCGCCCCCGTCCCCGCTCTGTGCACGCCCTGGACACGGGAGGAAAGTCCCACCCACGCCCCACATACAGTCCCCTGCCGCATGCCCTTCACTCCCCCTTCCGGTTCTGTATGCTCCTCGGACACCGAGGACAGTCCCCTGCGCCTCTGCCACCACATGCCCACGGCTCTCCAGCAGCTTCTCAAATGCAGCTGTAACGGTCTGTTTTCGAGCTGTTTGTGGGCCCGTTGGGCATGTTGTATGAGTGTCTCTGGGCCCTGGCAGCTGGCGGGGTGCTAAGCCGTGGATCCGGGAGTGGGGGGATTCGAGGCTCCCCTTTCGTACCTGAGAGCTGGCCTTCTTGTGGGCCGTGGCTTTCTGAGAGCTGCAGGTGTCTCCTCTACTCGCCACCACGGCCACTGGGTTACGTTTCGTTCTAATTGTGGTTGTCACCCTCCCCTTTCTGGTTGGGGAAATGGAAGCTCAGAGAGGCTCGTGCAGCCACTAGGAGAGAGAGGCACGGGCAGGGGCTGCTCTGATCGCAGAGTCGGGGCGCCAGCACACTGCCCGCGTGGCTGTCATCCCTGAGAACGCTCAAGACTGGTGGTCCTCCTAGCCCGTGGAGAGTTCTGGAAGGGATGAAGGATGCTGCTCGGTGAGCCGGATGCCCTGTGTGAAACCTGGCCGAAAGGCTTCCCTCTCTTTGCTGTCTGTGCAGAGCCCTCTCGCTGTGCGCAGAGCTGCGGGGGTGATCCCGTTTCCCGAGGTTGTCGCTGCCGGAAGTGCGTGTTCTGAAGCGATTTGCTGGGAGAGGCCTGGAGGCAGCACTTGCGGAATTGGAACTTGTTCCGGTACTGTAGGCTCTGTGACTCCGTTGACATCCTTGCCTCAGTGAGCAGGTGTCCACACAGAGGGAGATTCTTTTTTATTGTTTTCGAAGATTTATTCTTTTTTTAGTGGTTATTCATTTTTGAGAGAGAGAGTGATAGAGGGTGAACGTGCTCAAGTAGGGGAGGGACAGAGAGGGATGGAGACAGAGAATCTGAAGCAGGCTCCGCGCTGACGTCAGCCAGCCAGCAAGCCCGACGCGGGGCTCAAACCCACGCACCCTGAGATCATGACCGGAGCCGAAGTCGGACGCTCAACTTCCTGAGCCGCCCAGGCGCCCCGAGAGTCTCACTTCGGAAAGCGCTTTTCACAGATGTGGCTCACACGCAGGACAATCACCCATCGACAGCGCGTTCACAGGGTCGTGTGGCCAGCACCACCACCGGATTTAGAGCCTTTGTCCCCTGGACAGAAACCCACAGGGTCTGGCCTTCCGTCCCAGGACTCCTGGCGGTCGTTCCTCCGCGCGGGTTTGTCTGACGGAATCGTGCAGGCGGCGTCTGTCGTGACGTGTCCTTCACCGCTTTCCATAACGTCTTCAGGTCCCACTGCGTATGTGGAGTGTGGCCCTCGGTCTGTCGTGCGGAGAGTCATCAGTGCCGCCGGGCGGCCCGGCGGGGGCGGCGGCGCCTCGGCCTGGAGAGGGACTTTGGAAGCTGGGAACGACCGCACTTGTGAGAGAAACTACTTCCTCACCGACCAGAAGGAAGCAGAGGCTGAACCCCCCGCCGGAGCTGCTTCACCGTGCGCGTGTGTCTGCGTTACCGGGTGGCGGGCCGCCGACTCGCCCGTGCTCTGGCTCCCCTCCGCCTGCCTCCGCGTCCACACAGCTGCTGCCGCTGCAGGGGCGCTGCTCTGGGCCCCCTGGCTGGACGCGCCGGGAGCCGGCGGGGCGTGTGTCCTGAGGGACGGCTGTGTGTCCGGAAAGGCCCGCGAGCGAAGGACCAAGGCTCCGCTGCCTCTGCTCCTTCCAGGCGGCCGCTGTGAGGGCAGAGTAAGGCTTGCCTGGGAGCAGCGGTGGAGCTGGTGGGGAGGGGTGCTACTCGCCAGCCTTCCGAGGGGGCGGTTCCCAGTCCCTCGTTTAGGGGTCCCCCCCCCCGCCCCATGGCGTTCGGTAAAAACCACTGGGCTTGACAGCACAGACCTCGGCCTCAGGTCCTGTTTCTGTAGCACTTACTTCAGGTTTAAACCGTTATTGACACACTGACGCCCTGCTAGGAGCCACATGAGAGTTGGGTCATGCCCCGCCCGCCCCCGAAGTTCCCACCTTACCAGGTGGACTTGTGTGCCACGCAATGTTTTGTAACACAAAATCCGCACTTTGCCTCGTTTTTAGGACTTGCGACCTAGGGTCCTGCTGGCTGCCATTCTGAACATTTGGACGGTGGTTTCATTTGACCCTTTTCAGGAAAGCCGTGGGTCTGTGGGTGACGACAGAATCTGGTGTCCTCTTTCACGGGCTTGGTGTCTCACACCTGCGGTCCTCGCACAGGCTCTCCGCGTCCTTCAGCGGTAGTGTGGGCCCCTGGCTCCACCCCAGCTCGTGCTCAGGAAACCCTTTCATGCGTACCATGAATGAAAACGTCACTTTAGATGAACGGAATTGCCATCTGGTTTTCCTTTCAAAGTTTTTAAAATTAAATATCAAATAGATGTGAGGATTATTATTTTAAGTTGGTCAACCAATACCTTTTTTTCTTGTTTATTTTTGAGAGACAGAGGCAAAGACAGGCTGGGGGAGGGGCAGAGAGAGGGAGACACAGAATTGGAAGCAGGCTCCAGGCTCCGAGCTGTCAGCACAGAGCCCGATGCGGGGCTCGAACCCACGAACCGCGAGATCGTGACCTGAGCCGAAGCTGGACACTCAACCGACTGAGCCCCCAGGTGCCCGCCCCACAACTTCTTTCTCAATTTTTTTTTTTAACCTTATGGATACTCAACTGTCTGAACGCCAGTTATTGAAAGAACCCTCTTTTTCGACCCCTGTTGATCCATGGTGCTTTTGTCATCTGCCGTCCCCTCCTCCAGGACGTGTTTCTCTGCTCCACTCTGCTCTGTTGACCAGTTTTCCTCAACCGGCACCAACGCCGTGTGCCGTCGCCACTGTGACTCTGCAATTATCGTCCACACCTGGCTGGTTACGGCCTTACCTCGCTTTTCTTCGGGAGCCTGGACTGCTCTTGACCCTTTACTCTTCCACAGAAGATCAGAATTGGCTCGCGAGTCGCACCAAAACAAACAAGTCTTGTTAGGATTTCATCACCCTCTTTTTTGTGCTGAGTCCCCCTGCGATCCTGCGGGGGGGGGGTACCTATTCCACAGTCTCCAGTGTCTCAGGGAATCAGGACTGTCTCCACAGGCGTCCTGTCCATCATCTGTTAGGTTGTTCTTAGGTACGTCATAGTTTCTACATGTTATAAATAGCATCTTTAAAAAAAATTTTTTTTGTTTTACTTTTGAGAGCGAACATGTGGTGCTCAAGAGGAAGAAAGGGTCAGAAGCAGAGAGAGAGAGAAAGAGAGAGAATCCCAAGCAGGCTCCAGCACAGAGCCCAATGTGGGGCTCGATCCCAGGACCCTGGGATCATGACCTGAGCTGAAATTAAGAGTTGGATGCTCAACTGACTGAACCACCCAGGTGCCCTCTTTCTTTTTATTTACAAAAATTTTTTTAATAACATTTATACATTTTTGGGAAACATAGAGCGCGAGTGGGGGAGGGGCAGAGAGAGAGGGAGACACAGAATCCGAAGCAGGCTCCAGGCTCCCAGCTGTCAGCACAGAGCCCGACGCGGGGCTCGAACCCACGAACCGTGAGATCATGACCTGAGCTGAAGTCCGACGTTTAACCAACTGAGCCACCCAGGCGCCCCTAAAAATTTTTTTAATGTTTATTTATTTTTGACAGAGAGACGGAGCGTGAGTGGGGGAGGGGCAGTGAGAGAGGGAGACACAGCATCTGAAGCAGGCTCCAGGCTCTGAGCTGTCAGCACAGAGCCCAACGCGGGGCTTGAACCCATGAACCACGAGATCATGACCTGAGCTGAAGTTGGGCACTTAACCTGCTGAGCCACCCAGGCACCCCCCGTGCCATGCTATGTCTTTTTAAAATTACATTTTTAGCACTTACATTAGCCAATAATTGGGAAAATTAGTTTTCAAACTATTGTTTGGAATTGGTAAATGTGTGTTTGGCAGCATTGCTGTGTGTTACTAGTTCCTCGAATTTACTTTATTTTATTTTTTATTTATTGTTTAATTTACATCCAAGTTAGCTAGCATATGGTGCAACTGTGGTTTCAGGAGTAGATTCCTTAACGCCCCTCACCGACTCGGCCCATCCCCCCTCCCACAGCCCCTCCAGCAACCCTGTTTGTTCTCTATATTTAAGAGTCTTTTAGGGGCACCTGGGTGGCTCAGTCGGTTAGGCATCCGACTTCAGCTGAGGTGATGATCTCACCACTCGTGGGTTCGAGCCCTGCGTTGGGCTCTGCGCTGACAGCCTGGAGCCTGCTTCGGATTCTGTGTCTCCCTCTCTCTCTCTCTGCTCCTCCCCCGCTCATACTCTACCTCTCTCTCTCAAAAATGAATAAATGTTAAAAAAATTTAAAAAAAAGAGTCTTTTATGTTTTGTTCCCCTCCCTGTCTTTATATTATTTTTGCTTCCTTTCCCTTATGTTCATCTATTTTGTATCTTAAATTCCTCATATGAGTGAAGTCATATGATATTTGTCTTTCTCTACTTTCCCTTAGCATGATACCGTCCAGTTCCATCCATGTA
The DNA here is from genome assembly GCA_028646485.1 of Cryptoprocta ferox. NCBI lineage: Eukaryota > Metazoa > Chordata > Mammalia > Carnivora > Eupleridae > Cryptoprocta > Cryptoprocta ferox. The sequence continues at coordinate 55,925,099 of CM053565.1, read as the reverse complement.
GTTGCAAACGGCAACATTTCATTCTTTATGATTGCCGAGTAATACTCCAGTTTATATGTATAAACCACACCTTCTTTCTCCATTCATCCATCAATGGACATTTGGGCTCTTTCCATACTTGGGCTATTGTCAGTAGCGCTGCTATAAACATTGGGGTGCATGTGCCCCTTCGAAACAGCACACCTTATCCCTTGGATAAATACCTACTAGCGCAATTGCTGGGTCGGAGGGTAGTTCTATTTTTAAATTTTTGAGGAACCTCCATACTATTTTCTAGAGCGGCTGCCCCAGTTTGCATTCCTACCAGCAGTGCAAGAGAGATCCTCTCTCTCCGCATCCTCGCCAACATCTGTCGTTGCCTGAGTTGTTGATGTTGGCCACGCTGACAGGTGTGAGGTGGTGTCTCATTGTGGTTTTGATTTGTATTTCCCTGATGATGAGTAATGTTGAGCATCTTTTCATGGGTCTTTCATGGGCCATTGATGTCTTCTTTGGAGAAGTGTCTGTTCATGTCTTTTGCCCATTTCTTCACCGGATTATTTGTTTTTTTGGGTGTTGAGTTTGATAAGGTATTTTTTTTTAATATTTATTTTTGAGAGACAGAGCACGAGTGGGGGAGGGGCAGAGAGAGAGGCAGACACAGAGTGTCAGAGTGATCGTAACAGAGTGATCGTGACCTAGGCCAAAGTCGGACACTTAACTGACTGCACCACCCAGGCGTCCCGAGTTTGATAAGGTCTTTTTAGATTTTGGATACTAACCCTTTATCTGATGTGCCATTTGCAAATATCTTCTCCTATTCCGTCAGTTGCCTTTTAGTTTTGCTGATTGTTTCCTTCCCTGTGCAGAAGGTTTTTATTTTGATGAGGTCCCAGTAATTCTGTTTTGCTTTTGTTTCCCTTGCCTTTGGAACGTGTTGAGTAAGAAGTTGCTGCAGCTGAGGTCAAAAAGGTTTTTGCCTGCTTTCTCCTCTAGGATTTTGTTGGCTTCCTGTGTTATGTTTAGGTCTTTCACCCATTTTGAGTTTATTTTTGTGTATGGTGGAAAAAAGTGGTCCAGGGTCATTTTTCTACATGTCGCTGTCCATTTTCCCCAGCATCATTTGCTGAAGAGGCTGTCTTTATTCCATTGGATATTCTTTCCTACTTTGTCAAAGATGAGTTGGCCATATGTTTGTGGGCTCGTTTCTGGGTTCTCTATTCTGTTCCATTGATCTGAGTGTTTTTGTGCCTGTACCATACTCTCCTGATGATGACAGCTTTGTAATACAGCTTGAAGTCCGGGATTGTGATGCCTCCGGCTTTGGTTTTCTTTTCAAAATTGTTTTGGCTATTCAGGGGCTTTTCTGGTTCCACACACGTTTTAGGATTGTTTGTTCTAGCTCTGTGAAGAATGCTGGTTTATTTTGATAGGGGTTGCACTGAATATGTAGATTGCTTTGGGGAGAAAGCTCTTCGAGTTTATCTGCATATTCTTGTGCGTTTTCTGCACACAGGAGCATATTGTCCAGAAATGGCAGTTGACTCTCGTTTCCCATTCGTTTCGGCTCCTCGTGCTGGTTGGGCTTCCAGAACAGGGTCCAGGGCCCAGCACTATTATCTTGTTTGCGACCATGAAGGAAGTGCTTTCAGGAATTCGTCGTTAGCTGTGAGTCTGTCTTTCTGATAATACCCTTTATCTGGAGATACGCTTTTTACTTGCATGTCTTGTAAGTTTGTCGCACTTAAGAAGCGAGCTCCCTTTTGTCCCGGAGCTTGGGTTATTTCTTGAGTCCTGCCGTGGATTCCCTAGCCTGTCGGTGAGAGCTGGCTAGCAGTGCTTCCCGTGGTGTTTTACAGACTTGCAGGCTTTGAGACATTCATTTCTCGTATGTTCTAGGAAAATATCGTTTGAGCAGAGAGACCTCCGCAGGCAAACATTGAAGTAATCCTCTCGGTCCTCCTGCGGGCCGTGCGCTGCGGGCTGCGGGCTTGCAGATGGAACACGCACCGATGCCCGTCTAAGGCTACCCATCGCATTGGTGTATGTGGTAACAAATGGGAAGCGGTCCACAAGTTCGGTATGAGGGCATTCAATTAGAATAGGTCTTTGGGGTAAAATACTATGTGACCCTAAAGGCATGTGCTTGAAAATTATTTAAAAATCTGGGATAGGGATGCCTGGGTGGCTCAGTCGAGTGTCCAACTCTGGATTTTGGCTCAGGTGGTGGGATTGAACCCCACGCCAGGCTCTGTGCTGAGCGTGGCGCTTGCTTGAGATTCTCTCTCCCCCTCTTCCCCTCTCCCCTGCTGGCACTCGTTCTCGCTCTCTCTTAAAAAAAAAAAAAAAATCTGAGCTAAAACTCATAATGAAAAATGAAGCACGTACCCGTACATGTAGTGTAAAGATATGTGTGTAGGCTAGTTTACGCAGACGTGTGCAAACGCGTGTTTATACGGAGGATGGGGCTGGAGAGCCCGGAGGTCCTTTGGGAGGGTGGTGCTTGTCCACAGCTCCGATCTGTACGTCCTGGCACGTACTCCGCAGCCAGCAAAGAATGGCCGGGGGGTGGGGACACACGTACCTAGACGGAGACACTGGAGAAAGAAGGAACGTGAAGACGTGCGGGATGCCAAGGCGTGGTGTTTTGTGTGCTCTTCCTGAAGGAGTCCCTGCTCGATGTGGGTTCTCTTCCGGGGGCGCTCACGGCACTGTCTTCTGTGTTGCTTTGATGCTATGTGTGTGTTTCTTTTATAATTTAAAGCAAGAGTTGTCCTGTTCATGGTCACACACCCGACCCCTACAAAAAGACACCGGGAAGGCGTGGTCAGCAGTAGCTTCTGTTTACGTCTAGCATGTTTCCTTTTCATCTCTTTTCTGTTATTTTAGAGCAGATATTTTGTAAGTTTATTTATTTTGAGAGCACACATGTATGAGCAGGGGAGGCAGAGAGAGAGGGGGAGAATCCCAAGCAGGCTCCACATTGTCAAGCGCAGAGCCCAACGCAGGGCTCGATCCCATGAACCCTGAGATTATGACCTGAGCTGAAATCAAGAGTCAGATGCTTAACCATCTGAGCCCCCCAGGCGCCCCATCCGGTTTTTAAATGGCGATTATAAAGTTAAGGGAGTACATTACTGAATACGTGGCTGAATCAAGGTATGTAACAACTGACACCTGCTTCAGTTGCTCCTGGAGGCCGTCGGGGGTGCCGGTGGACGTAGGTGCGGTCACTCTGGCCACGGGTAGGTGAGGGTGCGGCTTGGGACAGTGACGCGTCCCCTGGGGGTGGATTTGCAGGCGAGGTGTTTGGGCGGTGTTCGGGGCCGTTGCCTGGATGAAATTGGGAGGGGGTGGAGGTAGAGACCAGCATCCGGGGCCAGCTGAGGCCCGGGCCCCCCGCCCGGACAGGAGGGCAGCAGCAGGGCCAGAGCGTGCACCCCCAGGGCGCAAGGCAACACCCGGAAGCCAGGCAGAGAGAGGTTCCCCGTCAGGAGGTGCCGTCCGGAATGGGGGCGCCGTCGGCACCACGAGCAGGAAGCCCGGAGGGCGAGGGGCTCGTCCGCCCGGTTCACAGACCAGGGTGGCGCCACGCCTGCTGGGAAGGCAGGCAGGGCAGTGGCCGGCGCTGGTGTGCGAAGCAGGGTCAAGACACTCTCTTGTCCAGGGTTCTGTTAACGTGACAAACACCCCGAATGCGTGTCCCGTGGGAAGGGGTGACTGGAGGGGAACGGAGAGACCATCGTAAGTGGGGTCCTTGAGAAGGCGGCGCGGGGGAGGACGCGGGGGGGGGGGCGCGGGCCCCGGGGGGTGCAGAGACAGGGCGGTGCCGGCTGGGGGCGGACGCGGAGCCGGACCCCGAGCTCCCAAGTCGGCGGGCTGCTGTTGGAGGGCTGGGACTGGGAGTCTCGGGGGAGCCAGTGCTCAGCGGAGGGCAAGGCCACGAAGCTTGCGTGTGAGCATCCAGGCAGCGGGACCTCGGAGGCGGTGCCGCAGCTCCAAGTCGCGTGTGAATCAGGGGTGCGAGTCTGTGTCTCAGTTAACGTACAGGACGCCTTACTAGTACGAAATCAAGCGTGTGCTTATGCAAAATCCACAGCTCTAGATGGTAGGGGAGCAGGTCCCAGCACCCACCGTGCCTGCGGGTGTAGGAGGCCTTGTGACGGCATCGCCAGGGCATCTGCAGCCTCTTCTCAGGCCAGACCTAGACCCTCTGCCACGTGTCACACCTGGGTCCTGGGACGACGGTGATGGGCAGGTGACACTGGTGCCCTCCTCTCAGGCGATCCATGGGGCGTCCGTGGGGCGTCCTGGTGTGGCCGTGGCAGGGTGCTCCAGAGCCCGAAGAGTGTGAGACTTAGCCGGGTGGGGAGGGGCCCATCCAGGGGCCACATGTCCCCAGGGCCCCGTGCACCTGGGGGCCGAGGCTCGGTGGTAGGTGGAGTGTGCTTGAGATGGTGACGCGGGCAGTGGGAAGACACGGACAGAGACGGACGGTGGTTCTGGGTCGCGCCCGCTGGATGGCAGGTGGAGGCAGGTGGGATTTACAGCAGCCAACACGAGCATCACCTGCTGGCTGCCGAGCTTCGAGAGGGCAGCAGGGCGCAGGTGGCAGGTGGGCCCGAAATCCGGGAGGAGGCGCGGTTGTAGAAGGTCATCGCGGGCACAGAGCTGGGGAGCCCAATGAGGAGGCTGGTGCTGTCATGCAGGGGACGCGTGTCCACTGGCTGTGGCCTTTGGGCTTGGAGAGGGGGTGCCAGAGCCAGGGTCCCAGGGGCCTCTGGGACAGCAGGGAGGAACCCGGGCTGGAGCCAGGTCTCTGGTTGGGGTGGGTGGGAAAGCACTGGAGTCATGAACTTCGGCGAGTATCTCTATCCCGTGAAGTCCCAGATCAAGCTGCCAGTGTCACTTGTTATCCTTCTTGCTGGTTCTTTAAAGAGAAAAGCAAAAAATAGGTAAACTTAAAAAAATAAAAATAAAAAAGGGCCATCTGGGTTGGCTCAGCCGGTTAAGGGTCCGACTCTCGATTTCGGCTCAGGTCATGATCTCTTGGTTCCTGAGTTCAGGTCCCACATTGGGCTCTGCGCTGACAGCACGAAGCCCGCCTGGGATTCTCTCTCCCCCTTCTCTCCCTTTCTCTCTGCCCCTCTCCTGCTCATGCTCTCGCTCTTCCTCTTTCTCTCAGAAACGTAAAAAAAAATAAAGAGAAAAGCAATACGTTAAGGATTTCATCCACCTTTTCCAGGGCAAGATGGTGCCGCCGCTCAGTGGAGTTTGCCCTTTCGTGTCCTGGCACAAAGACAGAGATCCCTACACTCTTCTGTTACGTCACAACTCTCGTGCCACGGTCTGCACTCGTGGCCGTGGCGGGTGGTGGGGCCTCTCCCGGAGGCTTGCTCCCCGCGGACGTAAAACCACCGACGCGCGTTGGCTGCTGACCTGGGAGCTGAGAGCCCTTCCTCCCCCAGCCAGACAGCTGCTGACGCCCATAAACAGTAATTGCTTTTGAGACGTCGTACGGGGCCGGGGACTGGCTGGCAAAAGCATCAGCGTGGAGGCCTGTGGGAGAGAGAATTTACCTGTTTCCCCCCCCCCCCCAACCCCCAGGGAACAGAGGGGGATGCAGCACCTTTATTTTCTTGGGGAGCAGAAAGGTACAGTTGGGTAGTTAAATTTGAAAGAGAATAGCATGACACAGAAAAAAGAGAGAGGGGCATTTACCAAGGAAAATCCCTGGAGGGGAAGATTAAAGCGAACAGGTGCTGGAGGAATGTTTCTGCATATTAGAGCTTAATTAGATTTGAAGATGAATTCCAGATGGGCTAATTACGGATGAGTTGTTGCAGGTTATTTCTTGTAGGGACAAGCGCGAATTTTTGGAAATGGTGATTTAGTTTGACTGGATTTGATTCCCACCTCCTACCCTGTCTCCTCCGTCCACACCGCCGCCTCTGGGGCCCCAGGACCCACTCAGCAGTGTCCGGTCGCGGGCTGCCCCTGTGAAGCCGGTAGGGCCACGGTGAGCCGGGGGCAGCCACCTGGCACGTGGCAGGACAAGTGACTCTTCCCCGAGTGCAGTGGGAGGGCGGACAGACAAATCGGCGTGTTGCTTCCGGGATTGCGCCCGGGATGGGTGCTGACGGCCCTGGGTAGCCAGCCGGTTACACCTGTTTGCGCCGTTTTCTGGGGAAACCGAGGGGCGGGTCCTGGCTGGCAGCTCCCTTCCATCGTGACTGGAAGGTAGGCAGGGAAAGCATGGGTAAACGGAGGCGTGTTGCAGGCGAGAAACTTTAATTTCTAAGCGAAAGGATCTGGGCCAAATAGGATCCCTGGTCTCGCCATTAGGGTGATAGATTAGGTTCGACTTAGGAACGACCGCCGGTTGTCTGGAGAGACGGTGCCCACTCTGCCGTCCCTGGGCAGGTGCAGGTGTGCTGGCGTGGCCGTGCGTCCTGCAGGGGGAGCCCCTCGGGGGAACCTGCTCGGCTTCCCTTCGGGTCTGAGAGCTTTAATAAGCGTAAACTTTTATGGAAGGCCTCGTTAATTGGACGTTATGGATATATAATTTATATATGACTCGGAGAATGATTTATATGATGTTAAGTGATGATTTAGATAGAAAACATGACCCCCTCTCACAGAATCTTTAATGAAAAGTGGTGGTTCCTATGAATTTATTTCTAGAGCTCTGTTTGAACTCAGCATGTTTGACATAAATCAGATATAATTGTCATTTTATGATTAATGAACACATGCCGGCCGTTTTCCCCATAATTAAACTTGATGTTCTGTGCATCTGACAGAGCAGAACAAGTTGAGACTCTGACAGATTGGTGGCGGGGGTTTTCCACGTCTGCACATTTGTGTGTACGTGTGCTCGTTTGTGTACGTATTTATTTTATTAACGTACATGGACGAAGCCGGGATTTCAGGTGTGGGGAGGGTCGTTCGGAGCCAGCGTTCAGACCCGAGGTTGGGGAGCGCTGGTGCGGGATGGAGAGACACGGGCATAGCGTGCGGGGCGGCCGGGGGCCCCGGGCCCGTGTCCTGCAGGGCGCGGCGTGAGCACCAAGCCTGGCGTGCGGGGCGGGTGGGGGGCTGGAACACGCTCTCCCAGTGGAGACACCCTGTTACCCAAGGACACGGCCGCTCCTTCATGCTGTGGCCGTCATCACAGAAGCTGGGTGCGTGGCACACACGTACACACTTGCCTCTGTGGCGCTGCTAAACCTCACCAAGAATTGTAATGATTGACCGGGTGAGACAGGCGTGTGCAAGGCCAGCCGTGTCACTGGTCAGCAAACCTTTGCTCACACCTCTCGCTTTTGTTTCCTGTTTCAGGACATAGACAAGTTTGGCAACGAGATCACCCAGCTGGCCCGGCCCCTGCCCGTGGAGTATCTGATCATAGACGTAAGTGTGTGTCGTCCACCGCCCGGGGCTGCTGGGGTGGGAGCTGCGTGCAGCGCGGCGGTGGCGGTGTGGACAGTTGCCCCTCTGCCTGGCCCCAGGACAGGCACCCAGAAAGCGTATGAATCCCTGAGATCCTGTCATCCCTGAAAGGCTGGTGATTTTAAGGGTTTATTCTTCTAGGTGGCTTTTTTATTTCCTTAAAAACAACTCAGGGTTTACCCTCTCCCTGACAAAAATGCAACACCGGCCCAGCGACCTGGCCGGGCAGCCTCTGGAGAGGAGCCAGCCCGGCGCCGCTCTGTGCGCGGTGTGCACAGTGCTGCCCTGGGCACAGCGCCGCTGCCATGGCCAGGCTCACGGTGGGCCGCCTCGCCTGAGTCAGTCCCCGGGGGCAGGCGGCTGTGACTGTCCTCGATTGAGGCGGCTGTGCTCTCCTGGGTAGAGCTCCAGGAGCCAAGAGCCAAGAAGGCAGCTGGCTCCTGCCACCATGCACCCCTGCACCTTGCTGCTGGAGGTGTGGCCCTAGAGGTGTGGCCCTGGCCGGCAGCAGAGGGCTCCAGTGCCCGAGGCATCTGTGGCCGTCAGCTCTGTCCCAAGGGGATGGGCAGCGGCTCATTTCCTAACTGCTTCCTGCCAGGATCTCTTCGGGCTGTGTTTGCACTCAGGAAGGGCATGCGATTCAGGCTGTAAAATATCACTGCATTTGGAGCAGCAGGTCCCCGCGAGCCAAGCCCATCGGTGCGCCATTCCAATTGACAGCTCCCGAGAACATATTTATTACCTAGGCTGTAAAGGCATCTGTTTGTTAGACTACCTAGGGTGTAATTAAGATGAAAACAGATTGATGGAACGTACACTTAGGAGGAGTCGGCGTGATGTAAAGCCAGCTTTCTGGGGTCTCCTCTCCCCGTGGCCTCCCCACCCCTTTCCTTTTAGAAAAGAACGAGTCCTTGCTTAGTGTGCTGTGTCAGTGAGCTTATGTGAGGGAACGTTGCGGCCCAGGATACCTGAGCTCCCTGTTGTCGGGGGAGGTGGGAGGGGAGCAGTCCCTTGAGAGCAGGTGTCCAGACCGGAGTGCCGAGCTCCTCATCCGTCTCCAGGCCCACGGCCTGACCAGGGTTGTCTGATGGCCTCAAACCCCGTGACCAGGCCACTGTGTCCCACAAGGGAAGGGTTGAGCCTCACTACCCGGACTGCCATGGATGTGCCGTGCAGGTGTCCAGGCACTGGCTCGAGGACCTGGCACCGGCGGGGCGGGGGGCGAGATGCCGGACGCCGCGCGGCCTTCCCCGGGCGTCTGGGGCGCTCACAGACTGCCTCGGGGACTCGGTTCGGTCCCGCTCTAGGGGAGGTTATGAGTCTAACAAAGACCTCTCTTAACCCCACATCTGTGGCCTGGGAGGTGTGTTGTTGTTGCTGGCCCCCCACTGTCTCTGCCTCTTCCCAAAGGGGACGCGCTGCGCTGTCCACACACCTCTGTCTCTGCGGCGTGGACAGAAGCTGAGACTAATGATACAGGCTTGCGTGTCTGAACCTTGGTGGGTGTAAGCACTCGGGGCTGTGTCTTGCAGAGGGACAGAGTGAGGCCTAGCATCTGTCTGTAGCTGACGGAGGCCACGCAGCCAGTACGTGGCACTGGGGCTGGAGTCCGCACGGCTGCATGGTCTCGTCAATAAAAGATGAGCGGGCCCAGCGCCAGCCTGGCTCAGTCGGTGGAGTGTGTGGCTCTTGATCTCAGGGTTGGGAGTTGAGCCTCACATTGGGTGCTGAGATTACGTAAAACTAACATCTTTAAATGGGGCGCCTGGGTGGCTCAGTTGGTTAAGCATCCATCCAACTTGGGCTCAGATCGTGATCTCAAGGTCTGTGAGTTCGAGCCCCGCATCGGGCTTGCTGCTGTCAGTGCAGAGCCGGCTTCAGATCCTTTGTCCCCCTCTCTCTGCCCCTCCCCTGCTTGTGTGCATGTGCTCTCTCTCTTTCAAAAATAAACACTTAAAAATAAATAAATCTTCGGTTGGGGCATGTCAGTGGCTCACTCAGTTGAGCATCCGACTCTGGATTTTGGCTCAGGTCATGGTCTCACGGTTGTGAGATGGAGCCCCGCATCGGGCTCAATGAGGAGTGGAGGCTGCTTGGGACTCCCGTCTCTCTCTCTCTCTCCTTTCTTTGCTCCTCCTCTGGTTGCTCTCTCTCTCTCTCGATCTCTCTTTCCCAAAATAAATAAATAAACTTTAAAAAACTTTTTTTAAAAAGTAAAATAAAATTTTTAAGACCATCAGGGCTCTGGCCGCAGCTGCTGCTGCCAGCCCAGCCCGTGCTTCGGCGTGCTGGCACAGCACCGGCCCATCCCGGGCCCACCCCCGGCAGCCGCTGCCTTCGCACAGAACAACACTTTGATTCTCTAGAAGTAGTCCCCAAGGAACCGGAACAGCTACTCTAAATCTGGACAAGGTGTAATCCTCTGCCGCTGGTGTCACATTGCAGAGGAGAAGCTGCGTCAACCAAAACATGGTTGACGCCTCGCACTGAGGTGCTTGGGGCGGGGGCGGGGGGGGGGCATCTGCCCGAAGGAGTGAAAACTGTATTTGTATTGATTATTGCGCATTTACCACCGCTCTGTAGTTTCTATCGATTATGTGCTAGATTTAAAATGCTGTTGCTGGTAAAGCACGTGTGGGCCAAAGTTCCCCTCCGGATGCACACTCGTGACCCCAGCCCGGCTGGTGGCAGAGCGGGCGTGCTGCGCGCTGTGCCAGAGCTGAGCGGCGGCGCCCCGGCTGTCCGGACGCGCCCTGGTGCCGCGGGCTTGGTGGGCACTGCGCCTCGCAGGCCTTCACAGGCTGTCCCCGAGACTTCTCCCGGCCTCGGCCGCTGTGCTCCCACAGCGCACCCTCTGGTTCATCCACCAGCCGGCCTACAGAGAGTGCCCACAATGGCACGATCCTAAAAATTGTCAAAAATGATTCTTCGGTTTGCTTTCCAGAGCCCTGAGTGTCAGGGCTTTCACTTAGGGGTGTCGCTAACGGGTAGCCGCTGCGTCCAGTGTGGAGCAGTCGGGACTCTCTGCCGCTGTGAGTGACTCGGAGCTCGGGGGAGGGTGTGCTCAGGGCTGCTTGGGGCACTGAGGGCCGCCTTCCCGCCTGTTTGCAGCACAAGTGATCATGGGTTTGTGTTTTTGTTCATTAGATCACAACAACTTTCCCCAAGGATCCAGTTTATACTTTTTCTATTTCGCAAAATCCATTTCCTATTGAGAACCGGGATGTATTGGGTGAGACGCAGGTAAGCTCTTTGTCTTTAGAAACGTAACTTAATGTAACTACTGCTTGTTTATCTAGTATCAGTGTTGTTTTTCCAGAAAGTACCAAGCTTTTACACTCCCCTGATGGATTCTTATGGCAAAACCCAGTTAGGACTTTTTCGGAGACACTGTTGATGACCGTGACCCCCGTCAGTGGCTGTAGAACGAGATGGGGGAGGGGTGTGTCCGCACTCTGCACTCGCCGTGTCCCAGGTGGGGACAGATGGCTGGCTATCTGGGTGCTGGGGTGGCCACGGCACGCTCCAGTTCACCACGTCCTTCTGCCTCACCACCCTAGGACTTCCACAGTTTGGCCACCTACCTGTCCCAGAATACCTCCTCTGTGTTCCTGGACACCATCTCGGATTTCCATCTCCTGCTGTTTCTGGTCACCAATGAGGTGATGCCCCTGCAGGTACGGCCCGAGTGTGCGCGCCCGCCGAGCACCTGGCTTTGGTGGTCCCCGCGTGGGGTTTGGCTCGAAGGCGATGCTGCCTTTCTTCTCAAGCCAGGGTGTGAAGCCGGGTCACAGTCCCCCTTAGGTCCTGTGGGCAGTGGCTTTTCATAAGGGGCTTGCTGGTAGAATGGATTTTTGACATTAAGCATTTGCACTGAAGCAGCTTGTTTAAGTGTCTGCCCCCGAGACGGAGGACAACTGTATTTGTTCAAATCCCGCGAGAGGCAGATGATAGTGAGCTCTGTGTCCTCTAGCATGGAACATTAGAGACCAACAATTTACAGAATTTCTGTAATTCTAGCAGTTTCAGAATCCTAGCCTCTGCTGCTTACTGATCTCTCTCTCCTCCTCCCGAGTCACTCTGGTTTCATCGCCGAGGCCCAGAAAGTTGGCCGGCGCCCAGACCCTGAGGGCGCAGCTGCGTAGTTGGCATTTTTAAGGCACGCTGTCGGGGGGAAGAGGACGTGTGTCATGGACGCTGGCTGCCGAGAGTGCGGGGGAGGGGGCAGCGGGCGGTGGTCAGCGGGGTCCTCCTTACTTTGTGCCACGTTTCTGTTGGAGACTCAAGGACACACCAGAGAGAGGGGGACGAATTCTCTCTGAGCCACTGACTCAGCACGCTCCCTGCAATTGGCAGAGCAGAGTGGAGCGGCCCCTCCGTCCCCACTTTCTCCCACGTCAGGTGGCCTGCAGCCGTTCTTGTGTCTGCTGGCTTTATCTTGTGTCTGTATGTTGTCCCCAAACTGCCCACTTCCGATACTTGATATCAGGCACCGTGAGGGCAGCCCCCCTGCCCGTCCGGCCGGACCGGCGACCGGAGCCAGGGCCGCCTCATCGCCCGTAGACATGTACGGTTTGGCAGTCACCTGTTGGAAACATTTTTCTGTGGAGTCCCTGAGACCCCCCCCCCCCCGCAAAGCTTCATTATAGATTCTCGTTGTATAAACTATTTTAATTCTCTGCCCTTTGACCCTGGAGGCCTAGGATCTAGAGAACACTTTTACAGACATGGTTGAGAAAGTAGCCTCCAGGGAGAGATGAGGGTGGAGGGGGGACCCCACGACCGTGGGCGCCCGTCTGTGCCTCCGAGCCCTCAGGGTGGGAGCGTCAGCTGCCTCGTTCCGGTGGCGGAGCGCGCCGGTCGGCTTACGACGGAGAGCAGCGAGGTAGGGCTATTTGGGAAGAGCTTCCATTCTAGCACTCGGGTGCGTAGACCTAGGTGTGAGGCGTCATCTTTCATGGTGACGGCCTGTGAGGTTTCCTAAATCCCCCTGAAGCGCGTCTTGCCGTTTCCCACACCAAGTCAGCGAGGGGCGGCGCGCTGAGCGGAGCGTGCACCGCAGGCACAGCGGGTCGGAGCCCTCGGTTTCGGGTTCTTGCAGGACAGTATCAGCCTGTTGCTGGAGGCCGTGAGGACCAGAAATGAGGAGCTCGCGCAGACGTGGAAGAAGTCTGAGCAGTGGGCCACCATCGAGCAGCTCTGTAGTAAGTGTCCTCCCCTGGCTCAGTCCCGAGGGTCCTGCCCTCCCACTCCCGGCACCAGGGCCCAGGCAGCCCGACACAAACTCTGCAAAGCTGCCGGGCCCCGGGGCGCTCTGACGGGTGGCGTGGGCAGGCCCATGAGCACAGACGTTCTCGTGCTGTGACACGCGTGCTGCAGAGGCCCTGGGCCTGTGGGACCCCACTCTGCACGCGCACCCACACGTGCTCGGGGTGCGCTAACCGCCCAGCGCCTTAGCGATTCGAAAGCCCTGGTTTCAGATAAGCAGAAGCCTTGCGTTCACCTAAGTGCTGAAAGGCCAGAAACCTTTGGTCTCGGGCTTTCCTTTTCCCTTCTCTCTGCTGGTTCTCCGGACTCTTGATGAATAAGGAGGGAAAACACAGAAGAGAACGTGGGGGTCTGTGTCTCGGAGCCCGAGTCCGCACGCTGCCCAGGGAGAGCCCTCTGTGTGCGGTGCGGCTGACCTGTCCGGCCCAGCGCTCAGAGCAGCGGCCGCGGTGCAGCCCTTCGCCCTGTGGCTTTGAGAGAATACATAGAAAAGGCGTTCGTGCCATTTCCTCAACGTAGGGGGTAGATATTAGAGCCAAAATCAGTCAAGAAAAACCTCAGTGGGATCTCAGCCGTGAGGGAGGCTAGGTGGAGACTTGTTCTTGTTCTCTCTCGATGCTGAGATCCCTGGGGGCTTAGGCGTCCGAAGGGCCTAGTATTTGTCATGCTGCCCTGTTCGGCAGGTTTTCTTTCTATATGATTCTGACAGAGCAGTAACGCGGCCGGCTCCGCGTGCCTTGTACCCTTGCCCTGGTGTTCGGAGACACTGCAGACCTTCTAGGGCAGAGGACAAGGTGTTCCCGCCCAATTCCCTAAAATGCAGGCCTGCGGCCTCGTGTCCTCGGGAGGACAGTGGTCTGGTGCCAGCTGGCGGCGCTCAGCCCCCGGTGTGAGTCTCCGGTGCCCACGGCCCCCACACCGGCGCCGCGCTCTTTTCAGTCCTTCACACGGAAACCCTGATGGCAACGGCTTTGATATCCCGGAGCCTCTGCGTCAGCTCAGGGACACCCGGAGAGCCCGAGCGCAGGGTTGAGCAGCACAGCACGGGGACAGCCAGGGATGTTGGAATAACGTAGGGGAGCACTGGGTAACGTTCGAGACTGTCGGGTCACCAGGTTGGGCACTGAAACTAGTAGAAAGTCATATGTCAACCATACTTGCATTAAAAAAAAAAAAAAAAGGGTGACATTTCACAAAAAGCGGTGAGAGCGGTGGTCACCATCGTTAGTCCTCAGGGACATGCAGAGTGGCTGAGACGAAAACCTGGCGGCGTCACGTGCTCGCGAGCTCACCCACACTGGCGAGGACGGGAAAGCTGTCTGGCCGGGTTTTGCAAACGGTCACTTCCTCCGGGATCCAGTGAGCCTGCTCCTGGGTGTTCACCCGAGACGTGAAAACACAGGTTCACGCGGGGGCGTGTGCAAGCATACCGATGGCAGCCTTGTTCATAATGGCTCAAAAGGGTCAACGCCCGGAAGTCCATCGGGGGGGAGTGGGGAGCCCCGGGGTTCTCGCAGGGAACCCACTCGCAGCAGCAGGAAGGAGGGCGCCGCGGACACAGCACGCAAGGAGGGTGGCGGTGGGGTAGAGCTGGTCACGGGGGACCGCTTCGGCCCCTGCAGACGACAGTGTTGGCTCGTTACCAGGGTTCTGTGTGCCAGCAGGGGCCCGCGGCGAGGGTCCTGGCACCCGGGCCATCCTTGCCCGTAGTGGTTTCTTTTGAGAGCCCCGTTTGCTCTGGGGACAGCACGCGAGAGCGTCCTCCCCGCGCCCCACCCGCAACCGATGAACGATGCCCTTCCCTCCCCGCCCACAGGCACGGTCGGAGTGCAGCTTCCGGGCCTGCAGGAGTACGGGGCCGTGGGTGGCTCCGCGCACGCCGCCGCGGCCGCCATGTGGGCCTGTCAGCACTGCACCTTCATGAACCAGCCGGGCACCGGCCACTGCGAGATGTGTAGCCTCCCCAGGACCTAGGGCCCCCGGCCCCTGCTGGCAGGACTCGGCCCCCCGCAGCCCTCTCCGAAGCCGGGATCATTGCAACCGTCGCCCCCCCTCGGTGGGCAGCCCCGAAGGGCGGGGCAGGGGGGCTGCCCTCGGGTCTCTGACCCACGAAGCTTCTCAGCACCAGGCGTCCGTGGAGGGAGAGCCAGCCTGGTGCTCCGCGGGCTGACAGCAGCCTCCTCGCGGAGCGGCACGGTGGTCCCCCCGGCCGCCCCGCACCGGCCTCCGAGGGGGTGGAAGGCCCCGGGCTCCTCGGGATCCTCGCCTGGGGTGGGGAGGGCGCGGAGGCCCTACTGCCGCCGTCCAGCTTTCTCTTCCCCTCCCTTCGGATGCTTTTTGTTCCTGCCCCTCCCGTGGCTGCAGTGGGGGGTTTGGGTGGCCGCTGTACCTGTTGCTCCGGGCAGACCCTGCCTGTGAGGCCACTTCTTCCCCTGCCAGTAGCCGTGGTCTGGCGGAAACGGGAGCGGCACCGGGGTCGCCGGCCTCCCGTCTGCTTGATCCGTGGCTGGTTTGCTGCCCACCCTCCTCGCTCTCACCAGACACCCAGGTGGGAATTTTAAAGTCTGCGTTGGTTGTAATAACAGTTATCGGTAATTTCTGCCCAGAAGACTTTTATTTATTTCTTTTAAGATAAAAACGACATAAAAGGGGAGTGAGAGAGACTAGTTTCCACTTCCTGCCCTCCCGTACTGAGTCCCTGGGAGTGGGCACAGAGTGGGCACAGGGTGGGCGAGGGTGGACAGAGACCCCAGTCAGTTCTTGGAAGTAAACCTCAGTGCCTGAGACTTTCCTGCCAAGCCGCACAGCCGCCACAGCCGCCACAGCCGCCACAGCCGCCACAGCCGCAGACTCGGTGGCCCAGCAGGAGGGCAGCGGTGGCTCCCGCCAAGCATCACCCCCACCCCGGAGGCCTCGGACCAGGCCGGCGTGGGGCGAGCTGGGCTGTCCAGGACCAGGAGCTCTGGCCCCTTTGCCCTGGACGCCGTTTCCTCCCGCTGCCCTGCCCGCCCCTGGCCGCCTGCGTGGGGACGCGGCCGTTGCTGCAGGCCCGCGTGAGAGAGTAGGGCCTTGGCCACCGAGACTGCTGTGGGGGTCCGGACACAGGGGTCGAGGTCAGACCTTGCACGTGTGCTCTGGGGTCCCCACGGACTCGTGAGCGGCACCCTGATGCCTCTTTGCCTTAACGAGGGCCACGTCTTGTAGCTGCATGACGCCCACGTGAGAGGCCGGCCCGGACACGGACCGTGCTGAGGGCCTCGTGGCTCTGCCCTGGGGGTGGGTGGCGGGCCTACAAGACCCTCCCTTACCCGTTTTTTGCATGTTGGCTTCTTTTGTGGTAAGGGCTGTGCCTGGCACCTCGAAGTGCACCTGGCGTGGGGCACACGAGACTTGTCTGCTCTCCAGGCCAGGGGCCAGGCGGGTGGGTCTGGCCTCAGCAGAGCCGTCAGTTGGGAGCGGGAGACGTGCAGAGCGGTGGGCTTGAAGCACAGAGTCCCCGCCAGCGTGGCCCCGTGTTCTCTGGCCCCTGTGATCTGACGTGAGGCTGCGGAGGACCCCACACTCAGTCTGCGTGTCTCCCCACCCCTGGCCACACACACACACACACACACACACACACACACACACACACACCGGTTCTCCTGGTGTCAGCTTCACCACCTGCTACTTTGTCTCTCTTCAGCCAACAGTCTCCTCACTCTGGTGTCCTGGCAGACGCAGAACGCGATTCCTTCCTTCTCTTAGCCGAAGGAAAAACGTTGGGATTCCTCCGCTTCTGGTTTCAAGTCACTCTGTTCAGTAACGCACTTTATTTTGTTGTCCAAATAGACTCAGAGCTCAGCGTGAGGGTGTGGGGGGCATGGGCATGGCCTTGGCCTCGGGCATGCAGACACCTCCTCTTGCCCAGGGCAGGGTCCTCCAGCCCCACCCGCGTCCTCCTCGCCCCTCGTGTGGACACACCCTCTCGCCACCAGGCCACGGGCGACCGCGTGCTCGCCTGTCCAGGCCCCGGCGGCCTCTGACCAGTCCGCTCCTGGTGCTCGCGCTCAGCTCCGCTTGGAGCTTGCAGGGGTGCGTCATTTGGGTTTGCGTTAGCGTTACCTGGACTCCGGCCCTGCCGGGAAACTAATAAAACACCTGAAGTGACCGTCGAGCTCCCCGTTTGTCATTCCGGGCCCTGAGGCCCCTCCCTGTGCGCCGAGCTTCTGTCTTCAGGTTGCATCTGAGTCCGCTTCCTGTTGTGTGACTTCACTTTTCTCTGCACGTCACTGTCCTCGTGGGGAGCCCCCTCCCCTGCCCGGGCTCCTCGGCACTGACTTCCAGTGTGTCATCCGGTGGAGGAGGAAAGCGGCGGCTTCCCTGCCTGCCAGCCACGTGGCTGTCCACAAGCCTCTGTCTGGGAACAGGAGCTTGTGTCAGGCAGCGGGTGAAGGATGCAGCCTGGAAGCCGCTCCACTGCACAGGCGTGGGGGTGCCGAGCCTGGAGGTGACACACTGCCTGTCCTGAGTTGTCACATGACCGCCAGGAGGCGTTCTCTCTTGGGGTTCAAGTGCCCACCTTCACACACACCTTTCCGCACCACCCAGTCCTTGGGCCACGTGACTCACAGCTCCCTGGACCTGCTGACGTCAGGGGTCCCTAGGTGCCTCTGGGTCCGGCTTCCCCAGCAGCGGCGCGGTTCACACCACCAGCCACAGCCTCCATGTTGGGGTCACTGCCTTACCCGGCCCTTCGTGCGCCTCACACTGCTGGACTTGCTGGATCTGAGGGGAGCCACCTCCACCTCGGGAAACCAAGCAGAGGGGAGGTGCTGCCTGTGAGGAGGGCTCAGCGGGACCCGCCGCTGCCCTGCACACAACAGGGCTTCTCCCCCCAGGCTGCTGGTGTCACTGGACCTTAGGAAGATTACACTGCCCCCAGATTTGGCATAGAGAGCACTGATGGGAGCGTGCACCTTGCACACCCACATGAGAGGCTGCCGGCCGTCAGCCCGTGTTCATGTCTATAAACCAGGGGTCAGCACCCAGGGCCCCCCTCTGTGTTTAGATAGGGCGATGCTCCTAAATCCTCATGTCCCAGTGAGGGCTTCCCTGGCTTGGGGCCAGGAGCCTGCTAGGCCCCCTGAACAGAGGGAGAGGGACGGAGGAGTGACGCGGCCCGACAGTGCCTGCAGGGTCATCCTGGCCAGCCAAGGGCTGAACCTGGGGAGTGAGGCCAACTCAGCTGCCCAGCTCAGCCCACCTCCTAGACCCACTTCCCCGCGTGCCCACGTTCTCTGGGGCAGCCCCTCGGTGTGGGGGAGCAGCCTCGGCGGACTGGGATGGGAGCACGTGTGAGTGGGTGGCTCGGGAGGGACGGTGGTCGGGCTGTCGGAGAAGACTCCGGCCCCGCCTGCCCCCACGTCCCGATTATGAAGGCCTGTGGGGCGCCTGGGTAGCTCAGTCCAACCTCCGCTCAAGCCATGATCTCGAGGCTCGGGAGTCCCAGCCCCGCATCGGGCTCTCCGCCGTCAGCGTGGAAGCTGCTTCGGGTGCTCTGTCCCTCCGCCCCGCCCCAGCTGGCTCACTGCCTCTCTCAGAAATAAAGAAACATTGAAAAAAAAAAAAGAATGACCAACGATGAAGTCCTAGTGGGAGTTGGGCTCTCCTCTCTGGTCCCAGCATCCAGGGCCAGGGCAGGGTTTCCAGCCCAGACGGCACCTGGAAGCAAAGAGGGCGAACAACAGACCGCAAGGGGCACGTTCGTGTGTTCGGCCAGCATCCAAGAACGGGCTGTCCGCCGCCCTGGGGGTTGTCTGTCCACGTCAGCAAGGCCGATTAGACCTGCTACCGGTTGTGCGTTTTGGCAGATGCCACAGCCTCGGTGATGTCGGGTTAACCTCCAAGCCCAGGGAACAGCTGGCAGCTGCCCCTTCAACGCACTGTGCTTGGCGGCACCCCGCAGACGGCTCTCTCACTCCTGTCTGGCCTCGGAGACTGTCCCATTGGCAAGGAGTGGCATGTACTTGACCTCCCGTCTGCAGCCACCTCAGGGACTCCCTGGGCCTCCTGACTCATCCAGAAGACAGCTCCCGGCTCCTCTCTGGTGAGCACCTCCAAAGCCCCAGGGAACGTGGAGAGGGGCAGCCAGGGTGGTGGGGAGGAGAGGTGTCTCACCCCGGCCTCCCCTCACCCCCAGACCGAGTTCTGGCTAGCCAGAGCCTCTTCGTGATTCTTTGCCCCCATCGTCCAGTCAAATCAACACACCCCCTGAACAGCTCGTGGCTCAAACCCTGGGGGCGGGGGGGGGGGGGCTCAGAGGGAGGTGACCCATCCCCGGGCCTGGAACTCCTGGGCTCTGCGAGCCCTGGACTTCTCTGGGGAGTCCAACCGCTGCCCGAAACCCCACAAAATCGTTCCAGGAGCGGACCGCCTGCCCAGAGGAGGAGGCGTTCCGCTGGCCCCGGGGTGCCGGCCCCGGCCTGGGGGAGCCCGAGTGCTAGCGGAGTCCCGGAGCCAGCGCGGCTCCAGGGCGTCGGGGGCGGGGGGAGGCGCGACGCGACTTCGGTCCCTGCCAACGAGCCCCGAAGCAGCGCACCGGCGTGGGAGGTGCCGCGGGGTTCCCCCCTGCGAGGGCGCCCGGGGCCGCGCGGCGGGCGGGCCCTTCGCCAACCCTGTGCGTCCACCCGCTTCCTCGCAGGGGCGTGGCCTTCCGGCCTGCCCCCCGCCCCCGGGCCCCGCCCCCGTCCGGACCGCTTTACGGCGGAGGTCGCGCCTTCCAAGCGGGCGGCCGTAAAGCGCCCCGCGCCCCCGAGCCTCCGCCGGCACCATGGCCGGCTCCGCGCCGCGGGTCCGGTACCTGGCGGGCTTCCGCTGCCCGCTCGGGGGCCTGGCGGCGGGCAAGGCCCGCGTGCTGTGCCACGGGGCCGAGATCTTCGTGTCCACCGGGAGCGAGCTTGTCTACGTCTACGACCAGGAGGGGAGGCTGCTGACCGTGAGCGCCGGGCGGGGGCGGGGAGGGGGCGGTCCTGGGGGGGGTCGGGTGTCTGGACCCCAGGGTCCGGGGAGGACACCGGGGACAGGCCCCCCGGGGCGAGGGGGCGGGGCGGGGGGACTAGGGCGTGGGGGGGGCGCCGGCGCTTTTGAGGAGCTTATTTCAGGACTGGGTGCTGCCCTTCTGGCGGCCGGCCTGACGCTGCCTTCTCCCTGACGTCCAGGCTGTGTACAGGTTCCCTGGTCGGGTGTGGCACCTGGAGTTCTCCGCCCTCCGCAGGGCGCTCTACGCACTGTGCGCCCAGAAGGGCGTCTACTGCGTGTCGTTGGACCAGGCGAGCAGGTGAAGAGCCGTCCCTGGGCAGCACTCGTGGCGGAGGCTGGCACGGCCTCCGCCGGACTCCGGTCATCTGCGACCGTGGCCTCCCTACTGTGTCTACTCAAACGTGCTTCTGTGCCTGCCTGCTGTGACCTGTGCCTTCTGCTTGCCCCGGGTCAGGTTCAGAGTGAGCACCCACCGGCCCTCATCTGTAGGGCTGGGGGGCCCAGGGCGCTCCGACCCCCGGCATGTGCGTTCTCTAGCAGGCTCCTGCTGGCGGGGAATCAGGCTGCAGAGTGTGCAGCCTGCGGTGGGATCCTGGCCCCTCTGGTGTGACACACCTTTTAGGTGGGTGTCTGTGGTTAGCAGTGACACCCAAAACACCCTGAACCCTGAGTCAGTAGTTAGGGGGGGACCGACGTTGGAGTCAGGCCTCTCCCAGGTACCAGTGCAGAGCCTGGACACAGGCACCTGCTGGTTGCTGGTTTAGGACTTGAAAAGGTGGGGGCTGCGATTCGGAGACCAGGCCCTGGGGGCTCTTACAGCTGCACTGATGAGAATTTTCCTTTGGCATCCGTTTCTGGAAGCTTGGACGCATCCCGTCACGTGTCCCTGGGTGAATGGTCACAAGAGTCCTCGGGCAGGTGGGAGGCAGTGTGGCAGGCTGGCTGCTCCCTGGGAGGCCTTTCGCACGGTGCTGACAGGGCTGTAACAGCCACCAAGGTCACTCCCTGCGGAGACTCCGCGCCCTGTGCGCTCACCGGCGGTTTGTTGGGAAGAGAGTTCATGAACATTCTGACCGACAGCTCCCTGGTTCTTGAAGGTCCGTGAGCCAAGGAGACGGGGACGACAGGGACGAGAATGAGGAGGACAGTGAGGACAGTGAGGATGGTGAGCCCCCTTGCCCTGTGATCCCCGTGGACCCAGATGCCTGCATCCTCCCTGATGCCACACTGTGTGCTTTCGTTGTGCTCGATGACATGCTGGTCACCCTGGCACAGGGTCCTGCCCAGTGGAAGGTACAGCTGTTCGGGTGTCCCTGTCCAGGGGAGGATGCCAGACCCCCGGGCCAGATCGGCGAGGTGGAGTTGTCCACTTCCAGCCCTCCGGCTGGGAGCCTTGGGGAGCCCGCAGCCCCCTGCTTCCTCCCAGTGCTGTGCTGTGCGTCACCACCAGGCTGCAGCGGGCCGCGTGGCCGTATGCCGGGCTCCGGGGGCTTCGCGCTGGAACGGGCCCTCTTTGGGCTGCTCTTTGGAGTTGATGCCTCCCTCCTGGAATCGCCTGTGATCCTCTGTGGTCTCCCCGATGGCCAGCTCTGCTGTGTGGTCTTGAAGACTCTGGTCACCTCCAGGTTGGCCCCTGGTGACCCGAAGGCCCTTGTCAAGATCCTCCATCACCTGGAGGAGCCCGTTGTTTTCATCGGAGCCTCGAGGACAGAGTCACCGGCCGAGGACGTGGAGGACACACACCCTGACTGCCTAGTGGCGCTTGGTCACTGCGGCCGGGTGCTGGCCGTCAAGGCCAGCTGGGATGAGGCCGGGGCTCTGGCGCCAGAGCTGCAGGAGTACCGGCTCCCGGGGCCCGTGCTGTGTGCAGCCTGCGGTGGAGGCGGCCGTGTGTACCACAGCACCGCCTCGGAGCTCTGTGTCGTGGACCTGGCTCGGGGAGGTGCCGCCCAGGACCCCGTGCAGCCTGACGGGGGCCCGGGAAGCCTGCCCTCGCTGCTGTGTCCAGCCAGCCTAGGCGTGTGCAGCGTCGTCACGCTCTCGGTGTTGTCCGAGGCATCTGAAGGTACGAGCAGCCGTTTAAACCTGGAAAACCAAGGCCCGTCGCGGTGGGGGCGGAAGGTTCCGTGCGGCTCTCTCCTCCCCTGTGACCTGGCCCGTCCTCCCGTCTCAGTCCCTTAGCGCCTTTCATAAACCGGACAGGCAGGTGTTTCCCCGCCTAGTGTAGCCTGGGGGCCGACGCTGGTTCCTTCGGGTCACGGGGTGCCTGGTCGAGTGTGGGCAGCGGTGGCCGCTGGCCGCCCTCCCTGGGTGGGATCTGCACCTGGGTGACCCAGGGCGAGAGCATCTCCCCGTGACAGGCCTCAGCGTGGTGGGTGGTCCAGGGAGAGGCAGATGGTGTTTTTTGAAGGTGGGGAAATGCCTGTCCCGCTTCCCGGGTGGCCTGCTGACGAGCCCCCTGCCCCCGGAGCGGGCGGCGTCCCGGAGCTCTGCCTCCGTTTCCCCAGATGGAGCGTGGAGGGTTTTGCCATGTTTGCCCAGCACTGTGGTTAGCAAAGTGGAGCCAGCCCCAACCCCCAGCGCACGCCCTCATTAAGACGGCCCACGAGGCCCATGACGCCTGCGTGGACGGTACTCACCAGCGTCTGGACTGCAGGGAAAGAGGGCCGTGTGGATGGCAGCGCCCAGCAGCGGCTCGGCCTGTGCGTGCTCTGTGCCCTGCTGTTCCGCCTCAGCCCTGGGCCTGGAGGACCAGCAGACAGTCGAGGGAGGTGGAGCCTGTCTCCTGGAGGCTCTCCTGGAGGCTCCCCTGGAGCCCAGGAATAGGGTAGGGCATGGAACATGCTAGAGAGGTAGCAGGCTTCCAGGAAGGTCCCAATGAGTGTGGAGCGAGAATGAGGGACTTGTGCGGCACCCTTCAATCTGGAGGCAGCTCTGCCGTGGGGGGCCCGGCAAAGGTAGAGCTGCACCTGGCTGACTCGGTGGCTCGCATGCCATGTGCCTAAGGTGGATGTGGGCAGTGCCTCTGCCACCCCCCACCCCACCCGGGCCCACGTCCAGGGCTCTTCAGTCATCCTGCATTTCTTCAGGGCCATCGCCAGGACCCTCTCTCTCACCCGGGTACTGGCTTCCGACCGCGTTTGTCCTGTGCTTCCAGCAGCCTGCCCCTCCTCGCCTTTTGACCAGTCCCCTTGGGTGTCCATCCTCAGGTGACACCAGGCTCCTGGCCTTGTCTGCCAGGGGCCACCTGATGACCTGCAGCCTGGACCTGAGCTCTGAGGCGCCCTGTCCCACCCAAGCGACAGTGGCGAATACTGGCCAGAAAATTAAGGAATTACTCTCTGGAATTGGTACTGTTTCTGAGAGGTGAGCACTGGGCTGCCTGGATCGGGCGGAGGCCAGTGCTGTGTCCTTGGGGGGTTGGTATCTTTGGGGGGATGATGTCCGGGGCAGCGGTGTTGGTCCGGGCCAGGCCTGTTACTTTGCCTCGGACCCCAGTGAGAGCCCTAGATGCCACGTTGTGTGGCTGCTTCAAAGGATGGAAGGGACATCCGCCGCGTCCTGGGCCCTGCCCACACCTCTTCCCTGCCAGCAGGGGGACTGTGCCGACTCCTCAGCTCCCCCAGGGGACCCCTCTCCTCGGAGGTCTCTGCCCCCCACATCAGGAAAGGCCACAGTGGCTTCTTCTTCTGACCCGTTCAGAGGAAAGTAGGCGCCCCTCAGCCCTTGCCTGCCCTTCTGTGTGGCCCTGGGTGACGGTCTTTAGGCTCCGAGCCCCTGTTGTTTAAGCCCGTTTCTGTAGTGCCTGCTATCCTCTGGGCTGTCACGGTGCTGCTGTCACAGTCCCAGCTCGATGTGGCCGGGGACACAGCGGGGAGGCCAGCACTGCCGTGGCACCCCCTGGCCCACGTGGCCCTGACGAGGTTGGCCGTGGCTGTGAGCCTGGTGGACTAGGCCAGGCCGGCTGAGTGGGGGTGCCGCCAGCCCCACCTCTGTCCCCTGCGGCCCCGCTGCCTAAGAGGGGGCTTCACTTGGACCGCGGGGGCACCTTCGAGAGGGCCCCGTAAGGGTGCGACCTGAGAGCTACTTCCCGACGCAGGGGCCTGCTCCTCACTTGGCGTACGCCACGGAGCAAGGTTCTGGTCTCTTCCAAGCCTGGGAGGAGGGGACGCGGCACCCACCACCGCGCTTCCGTGCCTGTGCCTGAGGCGCCTTGTTCGTTCTTTCCAGAGTGTCTTCCCTGAAGAAGGCAGTTGACCAGCGCAACAAGGCCCTCGTGTGCCTCAACGAAGCCATGAACGTGAGCTGCGTCCTGCTCGCGAGCCGGGAGGGCCCCAGGCCCATCTCGTGCACCACCACCACTGCCTGGAGCCGGGCGCAGCTGCGGGATGTGCTGACAGCCACCTGCCGGGTGCAGAATGGCAGTGGCTTCAGTTTGGGGCGGGGCTGGACTTGGTGCGTGCAGGTGATCACCGGCTCCCGCGCCTCAGACCCGGGCCCGGCCGGCTCGGCCACCACCTACACCATCCCTGTGGACCGGCTGGGCCCCGGCGAGCAGCGGGAGGTGACGCTGCCCCTGGGTCCCAGTGACGATGGCACGCTGGACCTGCCTGTGACGGTGGCCTGTGCGCTCCACTACAGCCTCAGGGAGGTCCTCAGCGGGGCCCTCGCCCCCTCGGACTCTTCTGAGGACCCCTCTTTGGACGGGTGCCCCACCGACATGTTGCCCGAGCAGGAGGGCGTCTGCCTGCCCCTGAGCGAGTGCACGGTGGACATGCTGCAGTGTCTGCGCTTTCCTGGCCTGGCCACGCCCCCCGGGCAGGCGCCCAGCTTGCTCGGCCCTGCTGGCGACCCCGTGGACACGTTCCTGGGAGCTCACCTGGGGCCGCGCAGCGAGCCGGCGGGGCCTGCTTCACTGCGAGCCAAGTTCCTGCCCCCGTCGGTGGCCACCATCAAGGTGTCGGCAGCGCTCCTGAGGGCCTCCCTGGGGGCCGGTCAGCCAGGTTGGTGTTGCTCGTGGCCTGGCTCTGGCCCGTGGACCCGGGGCTCCTCCCTCCCCCAGGACCCGCGCCAGCTCCCTGCGGTGCCTCTCTCCACCAGGCGTGTCCCTGGGCTGTGCCGCCCTGCAGTGGCTGCTTGCTGAGAACAGCGCCCTGGACGTCGTGCGGGCCCGACTGCTGTCCTCCGTCCAGGGAGTGGCCCCCGACGGCACCGACCTCCACCTTGTCGTCCGAGAGGCAAGCCAGGGGTCAGCTCTCTGGGGAAGTAGTGTCGATAGTGCTGGTTTTCAGCACGGCGTCCGCGGGCCTGCGGCACCTCTGGGCTGCTTGCGAGGAGTCAGTCTTGGGCCCGCGCCTTCCAGACGTTTCTGACGTGCACCACCTGATGCACGCTTGTGCTGGAACAGCCTTCGCGGGCTCCGTTGCAGCGTGGCCCTTACATTTCAGGCCCCTGTGGGGACGGGCCTGCACGCTGCTGGAATTCGTGGCCAGGTGCCCCAGCATCGCTTGGCAACAGTTTGTACCCCGGAGTAGCACCCACTGACCCCAGTCCCTGAAGCACTAATCCCCACCCTACAGGGGCGCAGAGATACGGGAACGAATGGCCAGGGCTCTTCTAGCTCTGCTCTCGCGTACACACCTTCCCTCCCGAGGTGCTCCTGGTGGCAGGCCTGGGCTCCCGTCCAGCAGACTCTTACAGTCCAGCGATGGAGGCTCACAGAGCGGCCCAGACTGCCGGGACACCTGTCCCCGAGGTGGCGGCTGCCCACCGCACAGCCTTTCAGGCCTGACCAGCTTGCCTAGGTTGGGGCATCCCTGGGGTGGTTCTGGGCCCTGATGGCGGCTCCCCAGGTGGTGGACAGGGCCGGGCACTCAGCCCGGTGAGCACTCACAGCCCCAGCATGTCCCCCAGGCTGCAGAAGGAAGAGCTGCCAGGGACAGTGGCTCTGCCCCTGGGGCGTTGGGGCCTTCGTGAGGAGCGAGCTGGCACATCCTGGCTTCAGCCCGCCCATGCCGGGGTTTCATCCTGAGCTCAGTGTGCCTAGAACTTCCTGAGGGGCACTTGGCTGACTTCGGGCACCTAGTCCGCTCACGGTTTCACATCTGAAACCCTGGCCCTGCTGCCAGGTGATGCGGGATGTCAGGTGTGGGCTGTCCTCGGCGGAGTGGGGACAGAGTCCCTGCCCTGTAGACTCTGAGGGAGCGGGGTGCTTTCTAGACTGCCGTTCCCAACGGGCTGCAGCTGGCCGGGTGGCACCTCTCAGGCGCAAGTCAGCAGGTGGGGAGACCCAGACCCTGGAGCCCTTCTGCACCTCGCTGCGCTCCAGGGTGCAGGGGGGCTGCCCAGACTAGGGAGTAGGGTCCCTCGAGAGCTGCCCTCGGGGTGGGACAGGGCTGTGCGTGGGCAGCGAGGCTCCTCATGTGTTGCAGGTGACGGTGACCCACCTGAGCGCAGCAGGGCCCCTGCAGGCCGTGGAGATCCAAGTGGAGAGCCCCTCTCTGGCCAGCCTGTGCCAGGCACACCATGCTGTCGTGGGGCGTCTGCAGGTGCGTGGGCCTGCGAGAGTGGTGGGAGAGCCGCAGGGGGACATGGGACCGTGGCAGACCGCAGCTGCCTGCGGCGGGGCGGGGTGGGGCGGGGTGGGGGGGGTTGCAGGACGACTCTCCCTCCTCTGCTTGCGCCCGCGTCATGCTGGTGAGCTGTGGGCAGCACAGGGGGCGAGTAGGGCAGCTTTGCTGACGGCACTTCAGTAACCCCGCTGTCCGGCGTGCCGGCGGCCCCCCAGCGCCCGTGAACCAGTGTGGGCGCTGCGTCAAAGGAAGATGGTCCGTGTGCTACCTGTGGTGCTCACATGCCGTCTCTGCACTTGCCTGGCTGTGCCGAGAAGCCGTGCCCTGGGGCGAGATGCCCCAAGCGTGGGTCCCGGAACAAGGTGTCTGCACTCTGAGCCTCCACATCTCTGCCAAGAAAGTGGGAGTGGCGGTCCAACCAACATGGGGCCCGTTTTGCCACCTGGCATGAGGGGAAGCTGTCACCGTGCTGTCCGTGGGTTCCACATGGAATCTGTCACCTGGTGCCCTTGGCGGGCCAGAGCCTTGGCTCCGAGGTTGGCTGGCCTGTCTCCTCCCACCTGTTCTGAACGCGGCCTCGGCGCCCCCGGAGCAGTCTGCAGTGGTAGCCACCGGCCAGCTGTGACAGCTCTTCGGCGTGGCCCTGGCAGCGGCCTCACCTGGGAGCTTACAGTGCACGTTCCCAGCCCCCACCCCACCCCAGACCTGGGAACCAGAGAACCCGCGGTCTCAGCATTTCGGCTTTGATGCGGCCCTGAGTGGTTCTGTGCTCGACTCCCCAGCGCACCCCGGGGGGGCCAGGAGCCTGTGACGCCGGCGCTCACCCCACGCAGCGCTGCTGGGCCCACTGTGACACCGGCCGCTCAGGGATCTAGTCCTGAGGGGTCTGTGCCCGCCGGGGACACCAGCCCCCAGGTCGACTCTTGCTCCCTCTGCCCAGAGAGGAGCCTCTTCGACTGTCCTCGCCCTGCTGCCAGGCCGTCTCTGGGCACGCCGAGCTCGGCAGCCGGGAGCCGGACGCTTAATGTGGTGCTGGGGAAGGAGCGTGCTGACCCAGCCCCTGGCTGGGAGAGGACACTCGTGTCCCAGTGCTGCCGTGACAACCACAGCCCGTGCACGGACAGCAGGAATTGAGTGCTGGAGGCTGAGGCCTCTCCGTGGCGCACAGACAGCCGTGTTCTCCCGTGTCCTTCCGCCACTGTGTCTGTGCGCGTCTGCACACTTCTCACAAGGATGCCACTTAACGTTGGTTTAGGTGTCACGTACGAGGCCTCCTCTTCCCTTGTTCGTTCGCGAAGACGCAGCTCCGAGTGGTCATATGCTTAGCTGCTGGGGGCAGGACTTCCACGTATGAATTGGGGGGCAGGTTAGGCTCCTGATAGAGAGCTGCAGACCACGGTCCGTCCTGTCAGCCGACAGCATGGTCCCTGTGATGGGCACCCGCGCGTGAGAACCAGCACGTGATCTGCTGTGCAGCGGGGGCCTCACCCCCCCAGCCTGTCCCGGGGGCCTCGCTGCCCCAGTCTTTTCGGGGGCTTGGATCTGAGCTCCCAGGAGCTGCCTGGGTTTCCCCAGAAAGCAAGACAGGAAGTGGCCCCAAAGTGAGCCATTCCAAGTGGATGTGCGAACAGGGCAGGTTGGGTGGCCCCCGTGAGGGCAGTGGGCACCAGGCCTGACACTAAGGACCAGAGAAGGGCGGGCAGGAGGAGGCTCTGTGAGGACGAGGAAGGTGGGCAGCAGAGAGGCAGGAAGCGAGGAGAACGTTACTCCCAAGTGAACTGCTGGGGCTGGAGTGGGAAATGCAGAGAGGCCCTAGGAGGTGGAGGACTGGTGCCCGGAGCCCCGGGCACCCCTTCCAGACAGGGGGTGGGAAGTGTCCTCTCCAGCCACCTGCCCTTGTCCCCCCTCCCCCCAGAGGATGGTTGTGGAGCACGCTGCCCAGAGCTCCAGCCCACCTGACCTCCGTGTCCAGTATCTCCACCAGATCCAGGTCAACCACGAGGTGAGGCCCCTCATCTGGGCCCCCCCCCAGCCTGGCCAGTGAGGGCGGGGGGACACACACAGGCCTCAGGTGTCCCCAGCACACGGGCCTGCCAAGAGCTCACAGCCGAGGCTCGGGACCCGGGCAGAGCTGGTGCCGTGACATCTGGCTCCGGCTGGCTCCTGCCACCTGGGGAGTGGGTGGGGACTGTTCCTCCCAAGTGGGATTCGTGCATGACGGGTGTCCCGCAGAGGGGGACTGCGCGCAGCAGGGAGGTGGGGGTCTGAGCGCCGCCCCCCACGCTCCCCCGCTGCAGACGCTGCTGCGGGAGGTGCAGACCCTGCGGGACCGGCTGAGCACCGACGACGAAGCCAGCTCGTGCGCCACCGCGGAGCGGCTCCTGCAGGTGTACCGGCAGCTGCGCAGCCCCAGCCTCCTCCTGGTGTGACGCCCCCTCCAGGTGGGCCTCGCCCCTCCGGGTGGGCCCTTCCCCTGCCACAACTCGGGTGCCACCGGTCTTTAACAGAGAAAGGACTACTTCCGGTCCCTGACCCTGGCTGTGGGTATGGGGGCGGGGGTTGCAGGTGGGTTTGGCTGCCGTACAGAACACAGGGCACCCGGCTGCTCTGGGGGGAGGACGTGCTTGGAGGAGGTGGCGTGCCAGGTGCGTCGTTCCCGAGCACCAAGCCGGTGTCTGCCCCGTGGGGCACTGGGCCCTGCTCTTGCTCCCTGCCCGCCTGGCCCGAGACGCTCCACATCGCTCTTTTCCCGCCAGCAGCTGCCCGTCGGCCGGCCGCCCCCGGTCGTGCTGGGCGTCTCTGCCCTGGAGCACCGGAGCTGGATCAGAGACCTCCCTGTGCCCGGAAACGGGGTCTGGACCCCAGAACGGCGGCATCGTCGCGTGGCCTGCTTAGGCCCCCAAGGAAGTTTCTGGGGATGGGCCACCCACTCACAGACCCTTTTGTCCCCCTGTGGGCCCGTCAGCCCTGCTTCTCCGCACTGCTGAGCTCACCAGCTGGGAGGACGCTCCCAGGGGCTGGAGCACTCCCCCAGTGGCTGCTCCCAGTCAAGGCCACACTCTGTGCCGAGCACTGTACGTTGTTTCCAGGGTCCCTCAGGGTGGGCTGCGGCCCCCCAGCTGCCTCCCTCCTCCCTCAGCCTGGGCGTGATTCCCATTCTGGTGCTGACATGTTTAACAATTGGGGAGGGTGACCTTCCTTTGGACTGTGACATGGTGCTCTTCTGTGCGTCTGGGGTCTGCGAGGCACCCCCGGCCGCAAGACAAGTCCACTCTGTGTCTAGCTGCCTTGGCTTCAGCTGTTTTATTTCTGCTTCCCCTCTTCCTCGATGGGGTGGCAGCTTTGACCGGGCCTCCCCCGGGTATGCTTGGGTGAACCCCGCAGTGGCCTCTCCGTGGTCCTAGGGGCCAGTGAAGTCCCCAGCACTGAGGGGAAGTACCCACCCCACCTTCAGGCCACGCGAGTCCCTTCCGGGGAGGATCAAGGACATCTCCGAGGATGGAGGGGGGCTGGTGGGGTGCTCCAATCAGAGCCCAGGAGAGTGGGTGCTCGCCCCACGGACCCCACACTGGGGGCTGCTCCAGGGTGGGAGGGAAGAGTGACAGAGGCAGTGGACTTGCTGCGTGTGGAAGGAGCAGCGCTGGGACCACCGCCCCCGGCTCCGGGCGTTTGTTCGGCTGCCCCTGGTCCCTGGTGTGCGGCCTCTGCCGGGCCCTTCACGACGCTCACCCTCATGAGGCCTGAGCACTGGGCCTTTTGGGGATGGAGAGGCAGCAGTGGCGGGTGGCAGGAGGCCCCTGGTTGGGTGGGGTGGGTGCAGGGACAGGCCGACCACGTAGTCTCCACAAAAGGAGAAAAGCTACACGTACGGCCAGCAAGTCAAAGGAGAGGCAACGGTACCGTGTGGGACGCTCGTGGGTCAGCCGAGATCTGCAGGAGGATGACGGCCAGTGGGTCGCAGGCCGTGGGACAGACCTCAGCCCGGCCGGATGCTTGGGGAGCCTCGTGTGCCGGGGTGCCCTGTCAGCGCCCTGCCACGGATGGAATGCCACGCCGAGCACCAGGTGTCCCGCGGCCTGTGGTTCTCTGTCGCCTGCATGTGGCTCTGAGCCACCAGAGAGCGTCTTCCACTCCACTCTGCTTCTCGTCCCGGGGGTGCTGAGGCACGCTCATTGCGACCCCAGCCGCTCATTGCGACCCCAGCCGGCCCCGCCGGTGGCTCTCCCGCCGCTGCCCTGGGCTGTGTGGGCTCCAGTCAGCGAGTGTCTGAGGCCAAGTGTACTATGATGGAGGCCAGCAAAGGGGAGTCGGGGGACCCCAGAGGGGAATCGGCTCATGCGCTTACAGGCCTGTTGTCTTCTTGCACGCGCTGAGCCCTAAGCAGGTGAGCCCCCAACCCTCCTGCCCTGGATGCCACCGGGGGGCAGCGCAGGCTGTGTCTTGTCGCCTCGGCCTCCCCTGGGCTCAGGTGGGTGCTTGCAAGGGGTTAAGTCAGCCCGCCTTGGACGAGTGGGCCGGCCCGGGGCCAGCCGTTCCTTGTACTCAAGGCAGGGCAGGCAGTGAGGCCGGGAGCAGAGCAGGCCACGGGGGGCCCTGGGGGGAAGGGGAGGGGAGGGGGTTCCCTTTCTCCCCTCTCTGGTCCAGCGCATCCACTCTGCACCCCCTCCCCTGAGCCCCTTCCCCCAAAGTGCCCCAGTCCCAACTGGTGCACACTGGCTGGACTCACTGGGGGAGAGGGCGGGGCTTCAGCTCCCCCAGGCCAGGGCAGGGGCTGCCCAGGGTCTGGAGAGGGATGGAGGCCTCAGGGCGGGGCATCTGCCGTACCCCCTCCCTTCAGGCTCTAGGCCACCTTGCCGTGTCACGCCCCTTCCCCCCACCCAGGTTCTGTGTCTCCCCCTCGGCTCTCACCTCCGATGGCCTAGGTCACCCAGCCCATCCAAGGGGAATTGGCCTGAGTGGGGGTCCTGGAGGGCCGGCTGGTGAACCAGACCTTGTCCCGGTGTCCAGCCTGGCCACGGGGAGGCCAGCCGGCGGGCACGGAGTTTCCGGGGCTGTGAGTGGAGCAGTGCGGCGGGAATAGGGGGCCTGGAGCGCCCTTCCTGGGCCGGGGAGCAGCCAGGTGGGTGCAGGGGCTGAGAGGGGCTCTCTCCCCAGGGTTAGCCATACACAGCCCTGCTTGGGAGGGGTGGGGTCGCTTTCGCCTCCGGGGTTTCCTAAAACCCTGCCCGTTGGGGGCGGGGGAGACCAGTGTGTGCAGGCACCTCACCCCAAAGCCCCTGCAAGCTCAACACGAGGGGTCTCGGACCAGGCCACCCCACCCCCGCTGGGGTCCCGCTGGGTGGAAGGGGGTCTCTTCCCCCTGGTGTTGGGGAGCACATGACAGCAGCTGGGGGTGGGGGGTGCCAAGGTGCAGCCGGAGGAGGGCCGGGCTGTGCCTGCCCTGGGTGGGAGGGGCGGTGCTCCATCAGCTGGACCCTCCCCCCACCCCGGCCCTGGTTTCCCGCGCCGAGGGACGGAGAGGCGGGGCGACCGCCGGGGCAGGCGTGCGGCCCCTCCGCGTACACCCCTCCCCGCGCGGTGGCGCCACGGAGCCCGGCGGCCGCGCGCTCAGTACTGCCAGAGCGCCACCCCCGCGGGCGAGTCGGCGTCGGCGCGCAGCAGCCCCGAGGCGCCGCCGCGCAGGTACTTGCCGCTCCGGGCGCGGATGGCCAGGCGGCCGCGCTCGCGGAACTCGAAGAGGAAGTCCTCGGCGCGCTCGCCGTCGCTGCACACGCTGCCGTGGCTGCCCGTGTACCAGAACCCGCCGCCGCGGCCTGGGGGCGGGGGACGGGGTCGGCGGGCGTCCTCCGGGCCCCTTCCCGCCCGCCCCGCGCCCCCCCCGCCCGCGTCCGCACCTCGGATGTGGTAGGCGCCGTCGCTGAAGCTCAGGCGGAAGACGTCGTAGACCGAGCGGTTGGTGTCCAGCTGGTTGGAGCCCCGACGGTGGCAGACGAAGCCGTCCAGGCCCCGGAGCACGAGGATGGGGCGGTTGATGAGCTTGAGAATGAACTCCTCGTCGGCACCTGGTGGGGAGTGGGGACCGGGGGGTGACCCAGCGCCTGCCGCCTCGCCGCCTTGGGGAAGGCGGGTGGGGCCCGTAAAGGGCCCGGACTCCCGGTGCCCCTCGTGGGCGCATCCGCCATTGCCATCGCCTTACGTGACCTTGGCGGGGGGCCTGCCGCAGCTCAGCCCCAGATCCCCCACAGGGACGGGGGAGCTAAGGGCGCTCTGGGCTCCGACTGCTCCCTGCGGTGGTCTGGACCCGCAAGCATGACTGTTCCCAAGCCCTGGGGCCGCGGTTATGCAGGGGGGAGGGGCGGGTCCTTCGTGGGGACGGGGCCTCTGGGCAGAGCGCGCAGCCCGCTTTCCCAGGACAGGTGAGGAGTGCTCGCTCACCCACAAAGTCGCTGGTGGCCGCCAGCTGTCCATTCTTCTTCATGCACACGTAGCGCCCGTTACTAGCCTTGAGTGCCACCCGCCGGCCGCGCCACTCCATCTCGAACATGGTGTTGGCAGAACTGGAGAAGGCAGGGGTGAGGTCCTCGCAGAGCAGCAAGACACTGGGAGCTCGGGTCAGGCTTCCTCATGCCCTCGGGTCCAGTGCCACCTCCCCCCCCACCCGCCCGAGGGGAGAGACAAGCGCCTGCCTTCCTGACGCACCCACCACCTTTAAGAGCTGCCCCTCACCCCAGCGGGCATTCTTTCCTGGCTGGGCCTGCCACCGTGGTCCTCCTGGTGCAGAGGGAGGTGACAGTGGTGGTGAGGCATCTGGAGATGGAAGTGTGTGATGGTGCTGGTGATGTGGTGACGGCAGTGGTGACAGAGGTAGTGGTGGTAGTGACAGTAGTGGTAACAGATGTGATGGTGGTGACGGAGGTGGTGGAGGTGACGGTGGTGCTGACGTGATGGTGGTGACGGTAGTGGTGGTGGAGGTGACAGTGCTGACATGTGACGGTGGTGACAGGAGTGGTGACAGTGGTGGTGGAGGTGGCAGTAGTGGTGACGGTAGTGGTGGTGGAGGTGACGGAGGTGGTGGTGACAGTAGTGCTGACATGTGACAGTAGTGGTGACAGTAGTGATGGAGGTGACAGTAGTGGTGGTGGAGGTGATGGTAGTGGTGGTGGAGGTAACAGTAGTGACAGTAGTGGTGGTGGAGGTGACGGTAGTGGTGACAGTAGCGGTGGTGGAGGTGACAGTAGTGGTGGTGGAGGTGATGGTAGTGGTGGTGGAGGTGACAGTAGTGGTGACAGTAGTGGTGGTGGTGACGGTAGTGGTGGTGGAGGTGATGGTAGTGGTGACGGAGGTGGCGGTGGTGGTGACGGTAGTGCTGACGTGACGGTGGTGACGGAGGAGGCGGCCGTGGCGGTGGGCATGCACTCACACTTGTGTGGCGGTGGCCTGGATGCCCCCGTGGGTGACGAGGGTCCAGTAGCCCCCGGTGCTGGAATAGAAGGCGCACTTCTTTGTCTCCTGGTCGATTTGCATCAGGAAGGTCTCGTGATGCAGTTCTTCATCTTGGTTGGCGGAGACGTTGACCCCTGCAGGGAGGATACGGGAAGCCCCTCGCGCCTCTCCCTGGGGGGGGGGTGGCGGGAGCAGGGAGATGGGGGAGAGCACAGTGGGGGGCAACCTGCTCACCGAGAACCCTTCGGAGTTAAGGTTTGGAAGGCACTTCTCGGAGGGGCCCCGCGGCCGCGTGGGCTCATTGCGGATCTACGTCCGGGTCCCTGGAGGCCCTTGGCCTGGGTCCTACCGCAGCCTCGGGAGCCGGGCCCTTCCGTGCCGGCAAATCCCCTGCCTCTGCTGGTCCTCAGCTAATCTGCTTGCTGCTGCCCTCTCGACCCAAGGCTTACACCAGCCTCTATTTATAGCTCCGTCCTAAGCTACTGGGTGGGCACAGCGGGGTCCCTTTCTTCCCCAAAGCCGTTGCCCAGGACACAGCTGGGGCCAGGGGTCCACTCCTGGGCGCCGGGCAGAGGCTGGACCCCCTGTCAGCTCCCCAGCCCCCCTCTCACGTGTGTGGTCCCCCAGGAGCCTTGAGGGCCCTCTCTGAGGCTCTGCCTGGCTTTCCAGAAGGGGGGACACAGGGGACCTTCATGCCGGGGTGGGGGGCAGAGGGCAGCACCGGAGCCTCCCTAGTATCGTCCCATGAACCACGCCCCTGTTTCCAGGGATGTGACACATCACAGAGCTGCCGGCCGAGGCTGGCTTCCAGCGTGTCCAGCTGGTGGGGCCGGAGGGTCGGGGCCGGACCCTGTCCGAGCCTGTCCCCAGGAAGGTAGGGCGGGCACGAGGCAGGGCCTGTGCTAGAGAGGGTGAGACCTGGGGTCCTTCGCCAGCTCCCAAGGCTGTTCCTCCAAAGCCTCCCAGATCGGGGTCCGTCCCCCCACGTGGGTCAGCGCAGTCCTCACCGTCCCATCAGCAGCCTGAACTAAACGACCTCTGAGCCTGGCCCCTTGGCATCTCCATGAGGCCACCAGCCCGAGAGCGGCACTGTCCCAGGAGAGCGGCCCACGAGGAGGAGAGAGCAAAGGGCTTTGATGACGCCACTGAGCCGGCAATGGTGTCCTGCCTGGGACCCCACGACCCTGGAGCCTCGAGACTTCCGCTCATATGAGATACTTCACGTCCTTGAGCCACTTGGGACCGTTCTGTTAGCCACACTGTGTCCCTGAAGGCCAGCAGTGGCTGCAGCAGAAACAAGCAGACTGGCTGATGGAGGCAAAGAAGATAGTGGGTGGAGGAAGCAGGCCAGCGGGGTGCTCCCAGATCCCCGAAGAGGACGGGTTTGGGGCTAACTGGTCAGCAGCGTCACTGGGGTGCAGGCACCGGCCCTCGGCCGAGCGCGCAGCCCCGGCTGCCACAGAACCCAGGGGCACCGCCGCGCCCCCCAGGACTGACGGGCCACAGCCTGCTTCCCCAAACCACTGGTTGCCAGGTCAACGGCTGAACATCTGCGGGGGGAGCGAGGTGGGGGGGGAAGGTCATATGCCCTCAGGCTTTTTGCAAAGGAAGCGAGTGGGCGAACAGGGGCACCTGGCTTCTGCAGTGGAGGGCAGATCTCGCCCTCACCCGGGGACCCCCGCGAAAGGGCCAGGCAGGTACAGGGTGGTCCAGAGACAGGAGCGTGGTCCAGACGGCACCGCCCCTCACCGCCACCGCCAGCACTGTCTCTGTCACCACCTGCAGCGCCACCACGGTCCTGCTCGCCAGCGGAACACGTACAGGTGTCATGTCCAACACCTCCTCTGACCTTCACACTGTCGCCTGCATTTTACTGCCAATCCTACCTTCGGGGCCTTTCTGCAGGCCAGAGGGCCGTGCGGCTGCACCGTGGGGCCTGTGCTGAGAAGGACAAGGGCTGACTGTCCTCTGTTGTGCCTCACGACCTGGCCACGGTCCAGACAGGCGCGCAGGAGGGGTTTGCTGGATGCCTGTCCCCACACAGGACCGGCCTTGGGAACCCTGACTACAGACAGGGCCCCACAGCTATAGCAGGGCTGTCCCTCCTGCCGGGGGGCTCGTGGCTGGGCCTCTGCTGGCGGGACCAGGGACCAGGTCAGGGTCCACACACCCAGGAACCCAGGGCGGGCCAGCCATGACTGCTGGCCCGGGCCCAGCTAGGGGCCACTCTGGAACCTCAGCTGCTGCTCAAGGAAGTGGGAATTGCCCCTGTTCACCTCGTAGGTGTGTAATCACACGTGGAAAGGCCCATTGGGCACACAAGGCAGGTGACCAAGATCCAGGATTCACAGAGAACCAGGCTGCACCCACCGGCCAGAGACCGTGCCTTCCACCAAGAAGCCCAGGCCCTGGGAGAGGCCACCAGAATGGAGGGACCCCAAAGTCCCCTCTCCTCTCCTGGGTTGGTGGAGGATCCCCACTGGTGAGGCACGGCTGGTGTGGGCACCGGAGCCCTGCCCACTACCCTCCTGCTGGCCCAGCCCCCTCCCCAATTTCCTGTAAAGTTTAGAAAATGGAGCAGAAGAGAAGGGGAGGGTGGGGAGTGTGGGGCAAGCCCCCTGCCCCTCGCAGTAGCCGGCCTGGGCCTCGCCCACCTCCTGCGGGGCTCAGCTGCTGCCCAGCATGCCCAGCACTTTCAGGACCCCTCCTTCTGGCTCTGAAGCCAGGACCCCCACACGTGGCCCAAGGCGCACCCCCTGCCCTGTCCACTGCCACCCATTTGTCGCCACCCACAGGGACACGGCGCCACTCCCCCGCGTGAGCTCCCACACCGAGGTCCGCGTGGCTGGCCCCGCCGCACCCACGTTACCTTGCCGCACGGACACGTAGCGGTGGTTGGCGGCCACCAGCACCACCTGCGGGTGACTCTCCTCCAGGTCGAAGAGCTCGTCCTTGCTGGGCCGCGTGTTGCGACCCGCCCTAAGCGTGGCAGCGGGGCCCACGGGCGCCAGGTAGTGGCCGTCGCAGTCCTTGAAGGCCAGCTTGCCCGCCTTGAACTCCAGCGTGTAGCGGGCTTGGGCCTCGGGCTCCCAGACGAGGCGGCCGTCGCTGCGCAGGTAGCGGCTGTCACAGGCCCGGAGGCAGTAGTGCCGGTTCTGGAAGGCGAGGGTGATGAGCGCGTCCACGCCCCACGGCGTGTTGCTGTCGGCCGCCAGCTCGTCCTCCTGCGGACACAGGTGCACGTAGCGCCTGCGGCTCACGCTCAGCAGGTGAGTCTGCGGGTGGATGGCCAGGTGCACGGTCCACAGCTCGGCCGGGGAGATGGCCGTGGCGAAGCAGGACAGCCGGTCCTCGGTGCCGCCGAAGAAGCGGCCGTGGGGCTCCGAGCGCAGCACCCAGCGCCCGTCGGGCTGCGGCAGGACCAGGAAGCGGCAGTCGCGACCCGGCCGCTCGGCCTCGCAGGCCACGCGCCCGTCCTCCTCGGCTGACAGGTAGCGGCCCAGGTGGCTGCTGCGGAACAGCACGGCGGTGCCCTGCCCCGGGTCAGGCTCCAGCACCCACATCTGCTTCCGCTTGAGGCTGGGGGCCGAGGCGTTGACCTTGAAGCCGAAGCTCTCAGCTGTCAGGTAGCGGTCGGTGTCGTTGATGAGGCCAAACTGGATCTTCAGCACCTGGTGCAGGCCGTTGGTGGGCATCTTCGGGGCCGGCCCGCAGCCCCTCGACAGGCCCGGGAGGCTCTCTCTGCGCGCTCACGGCCCCCGAGGTGCCCTGGAGGCCAGGCCGGCGTCATGGACCCGCTGCCCTCTGAGCGGCTGCGGGGCCCCGGGCAGTTGTTACATGGCCCGCGGGCAGCGGAGGGCGGGTGGGAGGGCGGATCAGAGCTGTGCCGGCTTAGGGACAGCGGCTGCCTTTTGTTACCCCAGCTTGGATTTCAGCCACTCCGGGGCTGCACCAGCGGCCGGAGCCCCGGGGCCTGCTCGGCTGGAGGGCCCCGCCCGCCCAGGGCCGCCCACCTCCCCGAGGGCCGCCCACCTCCCCCGGCGTCACCGGCGGCCGGGGCTCGGGCCCTGCGCCCCGCCTCCTGGCCCCCGCGCCTCTTGGCCTCTCTCCCACCCGCCCCCCACCTCAGGGCCCCCAGACCCACTGCACAGACTCGCCCGCCCAGCCAGGCTCCTTCCCGACGCAGAAAGAGCTGCCTGATGGAAAGTCGCTGCGGGGCCGCAACCCGATCGCAGCCCTCCGCCCCCAGCAGCCTCCAGATCCTCGGCCAGATCCAGTTACCCTTCTCTGATTCCTGGTGCCAGGAGCCCGGCAAGGCCCCCGACTCGGGCAGCCTGTAGCCCCGGGCCCAATGCCTCTCCCGGGGTGGCCCAGGCTGGGCGAATGGCAGGCGGGGGCGCCCCAGGACCCCCATCCCGGCCCTTGTGGCATCCAGGCCCAAGGCAGGGTGCAGGCAGTGTGGAGAGGCCACCTGGGCGGCCCGGTGGTGCGGGGCCCAG
This sequence comes from Cryptoprocta ferox, assembly GCA_028646485.1. Taxonomy (NCBI): domain Eukaryota; kingdom Metazoa; phylum Chordata; class Mammalia; order Carnivora; family Eupleridae; genus Cryptoprocta; species Cryptoprocta ferox. The sequence continues at coordinate 55,886,869 of CM053565.1, read as the reverse complement.
GCCCCCGGCTTGCCAAGACGGAAGTAGTGTGATGGAGAGAGTGACGCCCGCCTCAAGGACCAGACGGAGGGAAAGTGACACGGGAGGGTGAGCATGGAGCAGATGGCCCCAGAGGCCGTGAGCCGTCGGACCCAAGGTCAGAGGACCAGGCCTCGAGCCGCCCCCCGCGCTGTAGGCACCATAAGGAACCCAGTCTCCCCCTTCCACGGGTGACCCCTAAACTGTTGTTCGTGTTACTGGGACGACTGGTCTGACTGTGGGGTCTTTACAGGGTCTGGACCAGGGGGTTGTGGGGTCCAAAGCCCTCTCAGCAGTCGGATGTGGCCAGCAGCCTGGGAGAGGCCGGAAGCCGGCCCCCCCCAACCCCAGCATCTCCCAGCCCCAGCCACTGGGACCACCTGGCTACACTCCCTCCCCCTGAGCCCAAGGGGGCCATCACTGGGGACCCGAGGTGGCCTGCTCGGCCGCACCCTGCCTGTCTGTCTCCTGCACCTGCCTCAGGGGCTGGGAGCCAAGTAGTGGAACCAGAGCTGCCCGGCCCGGGCCCGCCGTGGTGTCCTCTTCCTCATTGCAGCGTGTGACCCTCAGGCCTCCCCGGGGAATGGGCTCTTCCAGGCTCAGCCTCACGGGCCCTGGATGCTCTAGGCAGCAGCCCTTCGACCCTCTGGAGGCCACGATGGGCCCCATGCCGTGGGAAGGGGCCTGGGACTGGGCTTGTGTGGGCCCCAGGAAGTGGGCAGGGAGTCCTTCCTCTGTTCTCCAAGGCCTGGGCACATGCAGACACAGGGGGGACAAGGTTACGTGTCCCTTCTCTGGGGCCGGAGTGGGGTTCTGGGAGACAGAGCCGGGCACAAACCCCACAACAGCTCCATGCACGCCACGGGTTGCTCAAGTGAGGCTGCTCGTGGCCCTCCCTGGAGGCATCGTCCACCTCTGCGCCCCACGTGCGTTGATGGGGCACCAACTGTGTGCCTGACTGGGCTGTGTGCCAGGCGCCCACTGGCAGGGGGATGTATCCTCCCCCCCCAGAGATAGTTCCCGCATAAAATCCTCCCAAGACCCAGGGCCCCGGGGCATAGCCTTGATGCCAAGGAAACGTCCGTGGCGTGGGGGTGCAAGCCATGTGCTGTCCACACCCATTTCTCGCTGGATCTAGCTTTGCCCCACCTCCCAGGGCTTCGGGAACACCATGGGACACATGTCCCCCAGCACTGCTCAGTTCACCTGTGCGTGGGGGGCCTGTGGGGCAGCTGTGCCCATGGTTCCCCCAACTCCCAGCTCTGAAGAGCCCGGGATGCCGGCTTAGCATGAAGGCCTCATTAGTGCTGACGGGTGCTGGCAGGGCACTCCTGGCGTCCCGTGCCCAGTGGGAGGCAGGCCAGCTGCCAGGCGCCAAGTGGGCCTGGCTCCAGAAGGCCTCTTGGTGGTGGAGCCAGAAGTGGCTGTGGTCTCTCAGTTCTGGGGTCCTATAGCCCTAGGTGGGCATGGGGTGGGGCTGCCCAGCACTGACCGGGTTTGAGCACAGGGGTGACCTTTGAGGCCTCAAGGGGGCCTCTGAGTGGTGGGCCTCGCAGCCCAGGCCTCCTTGGAGGGAGGGAGTTTGCATGGATCTACCCCCCACCCCACCCCCGCTCAGGCCCCAACGCCGGAGCCCAGATGCCTGCCAGGGCTCGTGGTTTCTTTCCCGATCCCCCATGAGGCTCCGGCACACGGGGACCAGAGGTGTGGGAAGGTCTGGGTCTCGTGTGATGCGCTGAGACCCTGCCAGGCAGATGAGGCAGTGTGCGTGCCAGTGCGTGCCAGTGTGTGTGTGTGTGTGTGTGTGTGTGTGTG
>CM053565.1:55872797-55884536 GCA_028646485.1 Cryptoprocta ferox | reverse complement strand
AGGACGGCGGTCATCTCAGCAAGCCCAGATGTCCTGCCACCATTACTGTCTTCCGGCACCCAAACCCCAGGGCCTTTGCATATTTCCGGAACAAGAAGGGAGCACTCACAAGAATATCTGAGAGTAAGTCCCTGGCTGCCCGGGGCTCAGAATCAGGATCAGATCAAGTCCAAGAAATGAGGCAGCTATTTACTGTCCACCTGGGCTTCCGGACACACCTGGCAGGGACAGTCAGGAGGAGCCCGCAGCTCCGAAGGTGCCCAGGGCGGCTCGGCACTTTCACACGCAGCCACGCACGCACAGGCGAGCAGCAGACCCACGTGCGCAGCGCTGCCGTCTATCCGCAGAGGCTCCGCCCACGCCCCGCACCCCACACAGTAAGTACCTACTGTGTGCCTGAAACCTCGCCAGAGAGCCAAAAAGGGCTTCTGGGACCAAACAGAAATGGACCGTTTCCTCGTCCGACTGCGAGAAAAGCCACGCACGTGCCCACCGGCCTCTGTCGGATGGCTCCCAGGGGCGTCGGCTCGGGGCCTTTGTGCTGGTCCGCTCTTTGTAAAACCCTCCGCACCTCTGGGTGATGCTCTAAGTGGTGACAGTAAGACAGGGGCCGTGGCAATACACTACCTGACGTCCCGGCAACTCAGTGACATAGGTGATCCTGGGCGAAGTCACTGTTGGGACAGTGTCATTAAAACACAGACTGCGGCTTAGACGAATGTGTCCGATTCACGTTAAATCGCCTGGCTTCGATCACTGCACTGCAGTTACATGAGACCATGTCCGTGTTCTCAGGAAAAACACACTGAAATATGAAGGAGTAAAGGGTGGAATGTCTGAGGCCAACTCCCAAGCGGCTCCGAAATGAAAGGAGATAAAGAACAATGAGCCCAGTGTGGGAAATGTGAAAACAGTAAGTTTGAAATTATCTCAAAACAAAAAGGTTAGAAACTATAATAATAGAATAAAGAATTCCATCATAGGGTCAGAAGAGGTCAAAGAAATATCCCAGAGAGTTGAGGGGGGAAAAAGCAGAAACAGGAACAAAAAGGACTCATCTACGAGATCAGACGCCCAGTAACAGAAATCCCGAGACAGAAACAGAAAAACATAAAGCAGGAAAGAAACAAACTATGATAGAAGGAACACAAGACGTTTCCCCAGAACCGAAGGGTACTGAGTGGCCAGGGCCTAGAAGCGGTCCAGACAAAGAGACCTCTCCGGGACCACACCCAGAGATCTCAGACCAGCAGAAATAAAGAGAGAAGCCTAAAGCCTCACAGAGAAACACAAAACAATCCAAGACACTGAATCAGGATTCAAATGACACTCATTTCCCAAAAACAACAGCATAAGCAAGACACAGAGAGTCAAGACTTGGAAATCCAAAGAGAACATTTTCTTTATTTTTATTATTATTATCTTTTTAATGTTTATTTAATTTTCAGAGAGAGACAGGGGAGGGGCAGAGAGAGAGGGAGACACAGAATCGGAAGCGGGCTCCAGGCTCCGAGCTGTCAGCACAGAGCCCGACGTGGGGCTCGAACTCACGGACCGTGAGATCATGACCTGAGCCGGAGTTGGACGCTCAACTGCCTGAGGGCCCCGGGCGCCCCAAAGGGAACATTTCCAACATGGATTTCCCTCACTCCCCAAACTACCCTTCCCGGGTAGGGTAACATACATGCATGTGCAGATGCCCAAACTCAAACCTCTACAGGCCCCTGCCGGCCTCTCCCCTGCCGGGTGGCCCACCAAACTCCAGCTGCCCCAACTCACCTTCAGGGCCACCTCTGCTCCCCCACGCTACCCCACCCCAGGGCATTCTGTGGCTCCCCACTGCCCTGGTGGGGCACTCCAGCGCCCTCTCCCAGCTTCCCCGGGCTAGCCCAGCAGCTCACAGCCCTGGGACTGCCCCTGGGGACGCGGAGTAAACTCCCTCCCTCTGGCCCGGGCCTCCCCGAGCTGGCAGGGGGCGGTAAAGAGAGTCCCACCCCTCCAATCCTGGCCCCACCTTTCCTGCTGTGGGACCTGGGACTTGCCTCAGCCTCTGAGCCCCCATTTCCTTCTCTCTGAGCTGCTTATCCTGGCCGGCTGCCTGGGTGGGCTAGCTGGCGAGATAGCCCCGAGCGCGCCCAGGAAGCAGACAGGGCACGGCCGCTTGGACGCCTGCATCCCTGTCCCCTGGGCGCGGCACTGTGTATTCATTCAACCATACACCTCAGGTCCAGGTCTGCCCTGGCTTTGGGGGCCCCCTATGGGTGCGGTCTGTTCCGGGACAGAAGGTACCTGGGCATCATGGTGGGCTGGCCCCGGCGGGCTGAGTCGCGGCCCCGGCCCTCCCCTTCCGTCGCCCTGGGTACGGGCTGACCCCAATCCCACCGTCTCCCCCTGCGTCAGCACTGGTTGAGGTCAGCGGCCACTCCCCCCACTCTCTGGCGGCAGTGACTCAGCGGCTGGCCCGCAGTGCCGGGCGCCTCCCCAGCCCCGTCACTGGCTGTAGGGGTGCCTCCCTGCGCTGGGGAGGGCTGGAGCCATCGCGTTGCGGGGAGACAGCGGCGCAGACGGGCGCAGCCTGGATTCCTCGCCCAGCCCCGGGCGCCCAACCCCGCTAGCGGGGCCCACCTGGCGGCCCCCCGGGGAATAACACCGGGCCCGCCTCGCAGCTGGGCGCCACCTCCTGGCCCAGGCCTTCGAGCTGGCTGCCCCGAGGGAGTGTCCCCATTCCCGGCCCGTGCCCCGCCCGGAGAGTGCGTGCCTACGAGCCGGGGCGCCGCGCCTGCCCGCACCCCGCCGGGGTAGAGGAAATGAGGGGGTGCGGCGGACGGGTCCGGTGCCGGGTCTGAGAGCCGCTAACCGCGGGAGCGCGGAAGGGCTGCCGGGGGCCCCTGCTCGCATTCCCGGAGACGGGTCAGGGCGCCCCAGGGGTCCGGCCCGTTTGCGCAGCCCCCGGGCAGGCCTCTTCCGCGCCCCCCACCCCGGTCGCCCGCTGGATTTCCGCGCGGGGTCACTTGCGCTGGCCTCAAAGGGCGCGGGGAAGCTGGAGCGGGGACCCAAGCTCCCGGGGCGGAGAGGGCCGCGCGACAATTTGTGGCCGGGCACCGCGCCCGGACCAAATAACGACACTGCCCCCCCCCCCGAGGGGTTCCTCGGCTCCCCGAAGCTCCGGACCCTTGCTCCCCCCGCTCCGGCCACCCAGCCCGGGGGTGGGCGGGGCCTGTCGTAGCCACGCCCCCGTCGGCCGGTGACCCGCGCGCCGCGCGGCTTTCCGCGGAAGGCTGGGCGGAGGAGCGAGGGCGCAGCCCAGGGCCCGGCGGCCGGTGCGGAGCCCTGGCCCGACCCCAGCCTGGCCCACTGTGCCCGCCCTCGTGGCGGCGGCGGGGAGGACGGCGCGCCCGGAGCAGCGGCCTCCTGCCCGTGTCCCGCCCAGATCCGCCTCCACGCCCTCCGCCTGGCGTCCCGGGCCTTAGGGACACCTGCCGCGCGGGGCCCGGACCCCGTCAGGAGAGCTCGGCCGGCCGGGCGCCTTCCCCCCAGGCCGGGGCCGGAGCGGGAGGTGCGGCGTGAGCCCGCCCTTTCTCTCCGCCTCACCCCACCTCACACTGCCGCCCGCGGTCCCGCGAGCCTCCCAGCCGGGGGCAGGCGACCCTCCCCTCTCAGCCCTAGAGCCAAAGCCCCCTCGTTGCGCACTGGAGGCCGGCTGGGGGGTAGCTCGGCCAGCCCCCGTGCGAGGGTCCCTGCGGGGCGGGAAGCTGCTCCCTCTTCATTCCTTGCGCCTCCGTTCGTGCTTTCCGCGGCCACCAAGGTGCCAGGCGCTATTCCAGCGGCAGGGGACGCCAGTTTCACCATGGTGGCCCGGAAGCCTGCTCCTTGGGGCAGAGGGTGGCGGCAGACACACAATGAATAACCAATACTCGCGGAGGAGGTGGGGGACTGGACCTGAGGCCGGGGCAAGGTCTGGAGGCCTGCAGGGAAGGGGCGGCCAACCAGAAGAACTTCGCTTGTAGAGGAACAGCCAGGCAGTGGTTGGGGGTTGGAGGGCAGTAGGTGAGGGGGGTGGAGGGTCAGGCAGAGCTTCCCGGACAGCTTCCCGCACCAGGTGAGGGGCTCAGGCAGCCCCGGGGAGCAGAGGGACCTGATCTGCAACAGGAATCCCGGGGAAGCAGGAGGCGGGCAGCCGGGCTGGACAGACGGCAGGTCAGGGTGGCGCCGAGTCCGCTGCCGCTGGGCGGGCAGCCGGTGTCTGGCTTTAGCTGCGCGTGGAGGTGGGACTGTGTCGTGAAGCGGCCGGAGGCCTGGGCTCCTGGGTCGAATGCTTGGGGTCCCGCCGGTCTGTGGGTGCAGCTCCCGGAGCGTCAGGGCCATGCGGAGACCGAGCGGCGGTCTCTGGGGAGGCGGCTGCGAGGCGGGCCGGGCTCCGTCAGCGACGGAATTATTCTTGGCGGTGTGGGCGGCAAAGGTGACGGGCAGCAGCCTGACCACTGCTGGGCCACGGTGTCAGGCCCTGCACCCCCACCCTGCGGCCTAGGGAGCACTGTCACTCTCTGCTGAGGTCCAGGAAGTGAGCCTGGGAGTGGCCCCCCAGGAGCAGAGCCGGTAGCCGGGTGCTCCACCAAAGGCCGCTGCTTCCGGGACCCCGAGGCACAGACTGAGTGTTTCTTAACCAAAAATGGAACACCCAGGTGTCAAAGCCAGAGGCCGAGGAAACAGCAGTGACGCCTGGGGTGGAGGGAAGATTCACTAGGCCTCCCAATGACCTCCGGTCCCTAGACCTGTCGTCTAGTGCAGGAGGGCCACCAGCCTCAGGGCCTCTGACGGGCCGCACGACTGGCCCACTTTTTTACAGAAACCGAGGCGCCGGGAGGCCATAGCGGGCACAGGCTGAGCCAGGCTCGGAACCCAGGTCCTGACTCCTGGCCTGATGCTCACCAGGGGGCTCCTAGGCTCCTGCTGCATCAGGGTGGGCAGATAGGAGCCTCTGATAAACTCTACTGGGGCCCGCCTGGAAAGCCTGGCACCCTTCTCTGCCGGAGCAGCGGGTGGGCTCAAGGGGGAAGGGGCCCAGGGACTCTTGGCCTGGGAACACACCCGGAGAGCCCCGTCTGGTTTCGGGCCACCTCCCCAGGCACATGCAGAGGCCTGGCCCCTGGCTTCCGGCTGCAGGACAAGCTGCAGTGATAAGCCTGCAGCACCTGGCCCCACGCACGGCGGTGCATGTGACCAAATGACCAGCCGGCCACCAGAGGGCTCCGCAGGGAGAGGGTATGAAGCCCCAACTTCCAGGTGCGCTGCAGCAGGCACGGCGCCGGCAGGAGAACAGCCCACGCTGGGCACTAGGCCAGAAGTATGTGGCCCTGACCTTGCCCTTTGAGTTGAAACTCAGAGGCAAGCAGGCCAAGCCACCAGGACCTTGGCCTTGCCTACCTCGGCAGCCCTCGGGACCACTGTTCCAGACAGACAGACAGACAGGGCCGCTCGAGCCTGCCCCCCTGCCCCCGGGAGCCTGCCCAGTGCCCTGCAGACGGCTTTGGAAGGCAGAAGAGTCACCCTGCATTTGATCTGTCCCAGGCCTGCGAGAGCAAGCCAGTGACCTAAGGGTAGACGCACTTTGCTTTTCCTTCGATTTTCTAAAATGAAGCTTTTATTATAATTTTGGATTTACAGAAAAGTCACAGAGGCCGCGTGGGCTTTGCTGTAGGCTCCCCGCTCCGTTTCCCTTGAGGTAACAACTTACACAGGCGTGCCTCAGCCGTCACCGAGAGGGACTTTGACACTTGGTATTAAACTGCAGACTTTACTCGGATTTCACTGCTTCTTCCGCTGCCGTCCGTCCTTTCTTTCTGTTCCAGGATCCGACCCAGGATCCTGCGTTGCATTTGGATGAAGAAGGAAAGGCATTCCTGGCAGGTGGAATGGCATGGGCAAAGGCTAGGGTTGGGGATCCATCACCAAGTCACCTGCCCTGTCTGCCTGACAAGTAATGACTGGTTGAGAGGTGGCTAAAGGTGGGAGTCTAGCAGGGGTGAGTGGGGGTGCAGGTGGGCTGGAGGCCATGCTACCAAGTGCAGAGGTCCTGGGGACCATCCCTGGAGCAGGAGCAGGGAGATAACAGCGACGCCGGGTTGCCAGGCAGCGCCCGGGACCGGAGGCAAGGCCTCCAGACGCCACACCACAGTTCCCTGCAAGGTGACACCACCTCCCTGCCCCGCTATTTTCTCAGCCATTAAAAACACGGAAGATAAAATGAGACGCAGCAGAGTCAATAAGTCGCCCGAGCCAGCACTGAGCTAGAAAAAAAAAATCACATTTCTCTGAGGCCCAAGTTTCTGTCCCCAAGATGGAAAGGACACACCCGCTTCTGGGCAAGGGCGCAACTGCTGGCTCTCCGTCCTCCCCAGAGCTTCCCCGCTTGCCCCAGCCAGGGGCTGCCGCGTCCGCGCCGTCCCCTCCCCAGGGACGCAGGGCCCTCTCCCGCTCCAGGCGGGGTGGGGGCGGCCCCGAGCTTCCAAGCACAGCCCCGAGGTGACCTTGGGCGAGGCCTCGTCCTGCCCAGTTGCAAAACAGAAAAATCACGGCACAGAAGGCGGCGCTGCCCCGTCCCCCTGCACGGGGGCGAAGGGCCCAGTTCTACCTGGGGCCCGGCTCGTCCGCGTCCACGTACTCCTGGCTCCGGCGCTGCCTCCCAGAAGGGCCGTCACTCCCCTCCTCCCCCGCCGGGCACCTAGCCCCGCATTCCCCGCGCCCCCCTGCGGCCGCCGGACCTGGCGGCGGGGGCGCGGGCACGGGTGGCGGCCCCCCCCGACTCCCGGGGCCGCGCCGGCAAGGGTGCTGGGGGGTCGCGGGGGGCCGGGGGCCAGCCGCTGTCCCTCTCCGTTCCCGCCCCGGCCGCCCGCCACCGCCCCTTTGTTCCGCCGGCCAATCGGCGGCCTCCTTGACTAAATAAGGCGAGGAGCGCGCCCGGCGCCCCCCGTCCGTTACTTCCACCCCCGCCCGGCCGGTGACTCAGGGCCGGCGGCGGGCGGGGACGGGGCTGCCCGGGCCGCGGCTTCCCGGGCGGCGGGCGGGGCTCCCGCGGCGCCGAGATCGCCTAATATGGCCGCACCGCGCGCGCCGCCGCCCCCCGCTGCTCACCTGCGGCCGCACCTTGCCGCCCGCCCAGCCGGCGACACGCCGCGGAAGAGGAAGTGGCGCCCTGCCCCTCCCCCCGCCGCCCGGCGCCGCGGGGGTGGCGGGGGACGTCGGGGCTCCTGGGCCCCGCCCCGCTAACCTCCGCGACCCCGGGGCCGGGCACCGGGCGTCCGGCGGACTGCAAGGTGCGGAACGACGAAGGGGGGCGGGGGCCGAGGTCCGTGGATCTCCGCTCCCTCCCCGTCTGTTCCCAGAAGCGGCCGCCCCTTGAGCACACCACACAAAGGAGTGCGAAAGGACACTGGCGTTGGAGGAGGGGCGGGGGCCCCCCAGCCCGAGTCAGAGGCCCGGATGCCTTCGCGGAGTGGGCGCACCCAGGCCGTGGAGGCCTCCCGTACTTCCCACCTTCCCTCTGGCCTGTGTGGGACATCTTGGGACCCCCCAAGTGGAAGTCATCCTCACATCTGTGACACCCCCACCTGGGGTTTGAGCAGGCCAAGATTGTGCCCATGGGCGCGAGTGGGCGCGAGTAAGGATGGGTATTACCCGGGTTCTCTCATGGGTGGGGCACACACCTGACGGACAGCAGTCTTGCCCTGCGCCCCAAAAACGCCTAGGAGTCGGCCACTCAGCTAGGCCTGGTGGCCACAGTCAAGGCCTTCGCGCTCCGGAACTGCAGTCCCAGGTGAGCTGGGCAGCTGCCTTACCTTCTGGGCCTAGCGTCCTGGTCCTCAGCCGCCAGCTCACCTCGCGGGGCTCTTGGGGCGCCGGGCCCCGCCCCCCACCGTCAGACACCTGCCCGGGTCAAGGTGAGCGCCCCGGGGGCCTTGTTTGGGTCCCTTGCCTCACTCTGCCCGGCCCCGCCGCCCCCATCCTTGGCCGCTGCTCCCCCACGCCTCCTCTGACCTTTAATTCTATACTGAGCAATTCCGCCAGCTGACGAATCAGCCCAAAGGAAGCACAGCTTTTGATTCTCCTCTGGGCACAAAACGTTGGCGCCAGCAGGTGCGGCCAAGCCCCTGCTGGCAATGACAGGTCTTCCAACTCAGGCTCCTGGAGAAAGGGGCGCGCCCTGGACCCAGGAGAACCCACAATTCTAGGGCAGCTGGGGCCGGGCCGGCCTGGAGGCGAGCTGGGGTCGGGGGGAGCAGCGGGGCGGCCTGTTCCTGGGGATCGGCAAACCCACCCCCACCCTGGTTCTCCCTAGTGTCCTAAAGCAGAGAAGATGGGGCCCACTGAGAGTTGGCCGTTCGGGCAGCCGAAACTTCCCTACCCTGCCTCAGTTTCCTTATAATGCTCACAGGAATTTAAAACCAAGCCCCTCCCCAGTGGATGGTGGGGGGGGCCACAACCCCGAGTGTGGCTCGCTCCAGGGGACAATCGGGCCGGCCGTTTGAGAGGCGGGAAGCTTGGGCCATGGCTGGGATGAAGCCTCGGTCTCTGCATCTCCAGAGACCCCAGGCAGGGCACCCCCTCCTCCGACGGAGGGGCCTGCGCGGTGGTTGGCAACGTTGGGGGACACACGCGGTTCCTAGCTCCCGTCACCGAGACGAGGTCACGACACCTCGGGGCTCCTCCGGGCCGCGGGGCCCGCAGCACCGCAAAGGCGACCGACGGGGGGGACCCCCCCACCTGCCCCTCCCCCAGCCCGGCGCCGGCCTTCTCAGCGGAGCCTGGGGGTGAAGGTCGGAGGGGGCGCGCGGGGCCGAGGGCCAAGCCCCCCGTGAGGCCGGGCCGTGGGGACACACCCCGGCTTGGGGCGCGGCCCAGCACTGGGCCAGGCAGTTTCGGGGCGCAGCCGGGCCCTCCCCCGCGGCGCGGCAATCCTGGGGCGGGGCGGGCCAGTCGGACCCGCAGCCCTGCCCGCGACCCCAAGTGGGGGGCACCCACCCGCTCGGCTCGCACGCGCGGGTCCGCGCAGGGTCTCGGGTGTGGGGTCGCGAGCGCGCGGGGGCGGCGCGGGCGGGGCCGTTGGGGGCGGTGCGGGCGGGGGGCGGGGCCGGGCGCGGGGCCCCACGTGTCCCGGCCGGGCGAACCAATGGGCGCCCGGCGTTCGGAAAGATCGCCATATATGGACATGTTCTGGGGCCGCGCGCGCCGCCGGCCCGCGCGCGCCTCCCGCTTCGCTTAAATAGCGGCGGGGGAGGCCGCGCTCGGTCTCACTCGCCGCAGCCGGCCCGCGCTCCGCGTCGTTCCGCCGCTCGTCCTCCGCGTCCACTGCCGCCACATCCACCGGTAAGAGGCTGGCCTGCGCGCCCGGGCCCCTGCCCCCGAGCCCCGGCGCCGCAGCTGCGCACCACGCCTCCTGCCCCGGCGTCCCGGCCACCTGCCCCCGGAGCCGGGGGGGGGGCCCGGCCCGGGGCGGGGTGTGGACGGGCCGGTGCGCGGCTGGCGCGGGGGGGGGGAGGGATGGGGCGGGGCCGGGCCGCAGTGCGGAGAGTCCCGGTCGCGCCGCCGTGAGACAGGCCGGGGCGCGGTTGCGGGCGGTTACTCGCCTGCCGGGCTCGGGGGCGGGGGCCGACGGGACCCTCGGTGTTCGGGGCGCGTCTCAGCCGCCCGCGTCTCCACGCAGCCCGCAATGGAAGAGGAGATCGCCGCGCTCGTCATCGACAACGGCTCTGGCATGTGCAAGGCCGGCTTTGCCGGGGACGACGCCCCCCGAGCCGTGTTCCCGTCCATCGTCGGGCGGCCCCGACACCAGGGCGTGATGGTGGGCATGGGGCAGAAGGACTCCTACGTGGGCGACGAGGCCCAGAGCAAGCGGGGCATCCTGACCCTCAAGTACCCCATCGAACACGGCATCGTCACCAACTGGGACGACATGGAGAAGATCTGGCACCACACCTTCTACAACGAGCTGCGCGTGGCCCCCGAGGAGCACCCGGTGCTGCTGACCGAGGCCCCCCTGAACCCCAAGGCCAACCGTGAGAAGATGACTCAGGTAAGTGCCGCCCCAAGCGCCCGTCCTTCATCTGTTTCATTAGCCGTTTTCTGTTGAGCATCATTTTCTGAAATTCAAGTGTTTCTTTCGATATTTCCAGGGCTCTGTTCCTCTCCTGGCATTTCCTCCCTGAAGTCTCAAGGTTTCTCATTTGTGTTTCTGCTTGCGACCTTTTTTCTTTCCTCTACACATCACACGTGTGGCATGCGCATGCGGTGTGTGAGCATGGGGTGGCCCGCGGTCCCTGCCTCTTTGGCTGAGGAGCCCCTTGCCTTTTCCCCAGATCATGTTCGAGACCTTCAACACCCCGGCCATGTACGTGGCCATCCAGGCCGTGCTGTCCCTGTACGCCTCCGGCCGCACCACCGGTATTGTCATGGACTCTGGGGACGGGGTCACCCACACTGTGCCCATCTACGAGGGGTACGCCCTGCCCCACGCCATCCTGCGTCTGGACCTGGCTGGCCGGGACCTGACGGACTACCTCATGAAGATCCTCACCGAGCGCGGCTACAGCTTCACCACCACCGCCGAGCGGGAAATCGTGCGCGACATCAAGGAGAAGCTCTGCTACGTGGCCCTGGACTTCGAGCAGGAGATGGCCACCGCCGCGTCCTCGTCCTCCCTGGAGAAGAGCTACGAGCTGCCCGACGGGCAGGTCATCACCATCGGCAACGAGCGCTTCCGCTGCCCCGAGGCGCTCTTCCAGCCCTCCTTCCTGGGTAGGTGGCGGCGCCATGGGCTGCGGCTGCGAGGGCTGTGGCCTTGGCCTGGGAAAGGGGCGGGCGCCCTCTAAGGGACAGCTTTGTCTCCTAGGAATGGAGTCCTGTGGGATCCACGAGACCACCTTCAACTCCATCATGAAGTGTGACGTCGACATCCGGAAGGACCTCTACGCCAACACGGTGCTGTCTGGCGGGACCACCATGTACCCCGGCATCGCCGACCGGATGCAGAAGGAGATCACGGCTCTGGCGCCCAGCACGATGAAGATCAAGGTGGGTGCGGTGTGGCCGCGGGCTGGGCCTCTGGGGCCTTGCCGGGAAGGCGGCGGCCTGAACTGAAGGCACGGGTTTGTTTTCACAGATCATCGCTCCTCCCGAGCGCAAGTACTCAGTGTGGATCGGCGGCTCCATCCTGGCCTCGCTGTCCACCTTCCAGCAGATGTGGATCAGCAAGCAGGAGTACGACGAGTCGGGCCCGTCCATCGTCCACCGCAAATGCTTCTAGACGGACTGCGGGCAGATGCGTCGCGTCTGCTGCACGAGTGAATTCCGAAGCCTAGGTTTGCCCTGGCGAGTGTGTGCGCCTCCTGCTGGCCTCGTGAAACTGGAATAAGCCTCTGAAAAGAAATCTGTCCTTGAAGCTTGTATCTGATGTCAGCACTGGATCGTAGAACTTGTTGCTGATCTTGACCTTGTATCCAAGTTACCTGTTCCCTTGGTATATGTTTAATACCCTGTACATCTCTTTGATTTAAATCCTTAGTACGCGCGGCTCGGTCACTTCGTGGCTGAGGTTGAGAACATGGTCACGGAAGAGAAATCCGTTGGTTTGAGAATCTTCGAGACCAGGAGATTCTCGATCCGTGCAGGGTATTAATGTCTAAGAGCTGCCTATTCCAGGATTTCTCTAGAGGCTGGCAAGAGTCCTGAACCCGTTGTCATTTC